>JAODAL010023715.1:0-62098 GCA_025379985.1 Phyllomedusa bahiana
TTACTATTAGCTGTGTCCTTCCCCAAATTTGTTAGATTAGAGATTTTAAAAATTTTATGTTGTTAGCTAGGAAATTTTTAAAACAGCAAATTTTTACTGTAAATTCAAGGCGGGGGGGGGAAACGGGGGGGGGGGGGGGGGCCCGCGGGGCCGGAACCAAAATAAACCCATATTATAAAGAACTGGATAAAAATTTTACAAAAACTTAGTGTAGGCATTGTAGTGGAATTTTCTTTTTTTTAAAGGTTTTTATTGAAATATTTCATGGATATTGGGGCCTGAAAATTATATTGGATAAAACAAAATTTTTTTTAAATAAAAAACAGGTCTCTTTGTTAGCTGCAAAAAATCCACTTTTTTTTTCAGGAATTAACTTTTTGAAGGTGTTATTTTACCCCCTTACACCTGTGGCTGTTTATTTTTCCACCTTGCAGTTAAAAAACAATCCCGAATCTTGTAGTCCCGCACAGGTTGTTTGTTGCCAAAAAAAAAGTTTTATGTTTCGAAAACATCAATGGGTTAAAGTGTTTTTTTACTTTTTCGCACCCAGAAATTGGGTTTATTGACGCAGCCTCCCGTAAATTTTTAAAACGCAATTCTATTTTTCACCACAAAGGGGAATTAAAAGGGGCAAAAAAAACCGGGTTTTTTATACCAAAAAAATAAAAGTTACGTGTTTTTTGGGGCTTTTTTCCCCCCAGAAATTTTTCATTGTGCAGCTTTTACGTAAAAACTTAAAAACAGCAAATTTTATATTCACCACCCGGAGAATTGAAAAATTTCAAAAAAATTCCGTTTTTTTATTAAACAAAAAAAATAAAAGTTACGTGTTTTTTGGGTTTTGGCACCGCTTTGTTCATTGACGGAGGGGATCTACGGGAAATCTTAAAACCGCAATTTTTAAATTTTTCACCACCCGGTGAATTGGAAAGGTGCAAAATTTCCGTTTTTTTATAATTTAAAAATAAAGTTTTGTGTTTTTTGACTTTTTCACACCCCGAAAATTTTTCCTTTGGGCGCAGCATCCCGTAAATCTTAAAACAAACAAATTTTTTATTTTTCCCCAGGGAATTTTTAAGGGGGCAAAAAAAAAAAAGTTTTTTATATCAAACATTAAAAAGTTACGTGTTTTTTTAAATTTTTTCGCAACCCCGCATTGTTCATTGAAGCAGCATCTAGGTAAAATCTTAAAAAAAAGAAATTCTTTTTTTCCCCAAAAGGGGTTAAAATTGAAGGTGCAAAAAAACCGTTTATTTTTTTTCAAAACATTACGTTACGTTTTTTTTTACTTTTCCCACACCCAGCTTTGTTCTTTTGCGCACCCATCTACGAAAAATTTTAAAAACAGCAATTCTATTTTCCCACAGGGTGAATTGAAAGGTGCAAAAAAAAAATCGTTTATTATCCCCAAAAAAATTAACAGTTAAGTTTTTTTTTGCCTTTTTGCGCCCCTGCTTTTGTTCATTGACGCGGGGCATCTACGTAAATCTTAAAACGGGCAATTCTATATTCCCCACGGTAATTAAAAAGGTGAAAAAAAAAATCCCGGGTTTATTATACCAAACATAACATTTTAGTGTTTTTTGACTTTTGGCCCCCCATTTTTGTTCTTTAAAGGGCGCTTCTACTTTAAATCTTAAAACAGCAATTTTTATATTCACCACGGGTTTGAATTGAAAGGTGAAAAAAAATTACGTTTTATTATCCCAAAAACAAAAACCCAGATACGGGGTTTTTTGGACTTTTCCCCAGTCCGGGATTTTTTGATAAAACACTTTGCATTTTAAATTTGTTTCCAGAAAATTTTTGTTTTGTTTTGAGGGTTTTGGGGAATAGCTGTGTTTTTCCCCGTCTTTTAATAAGAGATTTTCCCAAAAAACTTTTCCCATACCTTCTAAAATTTTTTTTATTTCTGAACTTTGGAGCAAAATTGCAAGTGGTAAGCGAGAAAAGGGAGGGGGGGGCCATGGAGGTAGAGGAAACGAGAGAAGGTGCCTTCCCCTTCCCAGGGGGGGGGGGGGGGGGGGGGGGGGGGGGCTGGGGGGGGGGGGACATTTAACAAGGGGTAAGGGGGGGCCAAGGGGGGGGGGGGGGGGGGGGGGGGGGGAACCCCCCGTCAGGTTTTTTGGGCAGGGGAAAAGGGGGGGGGGGGGGGGGGGTCGGGCTTGTCTTTTGGGGGCGCGGGGGGGGGGTCCGGGGGGGGGGGGGGGGGGGGGGCCCGGGGGGGGGGGGGGGGGGGGGGTATTTCTAAAAGTAACGGGAATACTTTCTTTCGGGCAAAAATCCTGTCCCTTCCCCCAAAGGGGTTAAAATGAAAAACCTGCATCCTTGCGTTTTTACCTCCTGTCCTCGCGTCAGGGCCCAAAAAAATGTCGTAAATCGATAATCAGCATTGCCCAAAAACTTTGAAGCAGCCCAAATGTCAATCGTGAAACCCCCCAAATGGGGGTTAATCCATTGTTAAAAAGGACCTCTTTGATGAAAAAAATGGGGGTTGGGGTCAGGGTTGTTAAAAGATCAAGGGGGATGATTTAGTCTGTTTGGGAAGGCCCCAGTTACTGTTGCCATTAGGGAGGAAAAGGGAAAACCCGGTAAATTTTGGGCCCAAAAAAACCCCCCGGGCGGTCGGAAAACGCCTTGAAGGGCCCCTTGTTTTTTCCCCGCAGCTTTTGGATGCGGGAAATTTCGGAAAGGCCCAAGGGTACCTGTGTTGATGATGTTTGGATGATGACGCCCTTGCGGTTTCCAAACCGGGTTCTTTTCCGCAAAATTTTGGGCTTGGGGGAGCGCTTCTTTTGGCGAGGGGAAGACGAGGGGGTAGTTTTTCAAAAAGGGTCCCCCCACAAAAAAGGGGGGGGGCCCGGTCCAGAACCCCCGCTGATAGGGATTCCCCCAGCCACGGTCGCGAAAAACCCCCCCTCCTCGCTTATCGCCGTAAAAAAGGGCCCAGGACCTAAAAAGGGCCTGGGCCTTCTTTGAGCAACCCCCTTGATTCCCCCAGCAAATTGTCATATGCCCCTTTTGCCCGAAAAAGGGCATAAGTAGGGGAAAAGGAACCCTTAAGTGGTTAACCCCACCAACATGTTAGTTACTTTGCAGCGAATGCATGAGTTGAAATGGGGGGAAAAACCACTTGGCCAAAAAAAGGCCAAAAGGGGACGGGGGGCCCTTTCCAAACCCCCTTATCAAAACCTTGTCTCCGCCCCCTTTCCTCTCCGCCACCCCCCAAGCTTTCCCTCAGCTCCCCATGTCTCTAGATTTCTTGTTTCAGGGATCGGGGCCTCGCTTCAGCCTCCCCCCTTTCCCCGGGGAGGTTACCCCCAGCAAAAACCAAGGCCCAACCCTCCCCCTTCTCCTTCCCCCGGGGGTTTGGGAGACCTGAAACCCCCGGTACAGCGGCCAGTTCTAGCAGCCACCCTTCGGTCTTCCAGGTTTGGGGCAGAAAAAAAAAAAAAAAACCTTTAAACCCAAACCATCCCAAACCCAAAAAAGCCTGAATGTCGGATTGCCAGGCTTTTGGCCTTAAAAATTGTTTCCCTTTCCGTTGGGGGGGACCCCCGGGGGGGGTTTTCCGCCCGCCCCTTTGGCCCTCCCCTCCCCCCAAAAACCGGGATCCCGACCCCCCAGGCATTTCTTTCCCAAAAAAAGCCGCCCCTGCCGGGGCCTTTCCAGGGGTCTTTCAAAAAATTTCCAAGCGCGTTGTTGCTTCTGGGGTTCTAAAAAAAGGGCCTTTTCTGACCACCACACTTGGATAGTAAGTTTGGGGCCCAAAGGCCGTAAAATCTCTGAAAAAGTCACGGGGTGGCTGGGTGGATGTTTCTGGGGGGGGACGGTGGCTCTAAAGGGGTTTGGGCCCGAAACGCTCTTCAAAACCGAAAGGGTTGGGGGCCGGGGTTTTTTCCCCCCAAAGGCCCCTTTTGGGTGGTTTACGTCCCCGGGGAAAAACCGGGCCGTGTTGAAATTTTCTGCCTTGGGGGACCGCCCAAACCCCACAGGTCAGGGCTGGGGGGAAGGGCTTCCGCAACGGGACCGGAGGGGTTGATGGGTGAAAAAAAACCTTGTGCCAGGCAAGGTGGTGTGCAAAATAACGGGCGAAATCTGCTGGCCCCCCTTTAAAGATGGGAGGCTGGGCACATCCTTTTCCCTGGCACATTTTCTTAAACCCCTTTTGTCGTCCAAAAAATTTTTTAAAGAGTACCTGGGTCGGGGCGGGCCTGTTGAAGGGTCGAGGTCTGATTTTCGATTCCCCCGTTCGCCCCCTGCTTCTTTCCCGCAGGGGCTGTGTTGCGGGCTTTCCCCTCGGCCCCCCCGTCAACTTTCCCCATTGTTGCTTTGGCAACCGCGGGAAAATTCCACCCTCCCCATGTCCAGGATTGTGGCGTGGCGAAATCCCTTTACCAGTACGAAGTGACACGGGCCCTTGACAACCCGCGGTGCGGCCCTCGGGGTGTTGAACCCCCCGAGAGTGGAGGCGGTGAAAGGCTCGCACCCCCTTTTGGCATTTTTTGGGGAAGCCCCCAAATGGTCAGTGGCGAAAACCAATCCCCTTTGGGTCAGCATGAGCATTGTGGTGATCTTTATTTTGGGAAAAACGATGTTGGAACTTGAAACAACAGGCCCCGCCCCGGCGACGGGGAGGAGCGGAACGATGCGGACCCCGGGGGCCTTTTCTCTGTAAAATTTTTTACAAGGGCCCGACAGTTTCCCCTTTTCTGGGGTCTTCTTTAAGGCGTGGTTCGGGGTCCGAGAAATTTTGAAAAGGGTTGGCGCATCGGGTTTTTTCGGGGTGCATAAATTCAGGAAATTTTAAAGGGTTTCTTTTGGAAGCGGTCCCGGAGGCAGCGGAGGGGGGAGGAGGAGGTTTTCCCTAGACACGATGTTCCCGACGCCCTGCCTTGGAAAGGGGTTTTGGCGGGGTATTTGAGGCGGAGGGGGAAAAGGATGAGGAAGGACCCAGTTTGCTAGTCCCCCTTCCCCAGAGGGGGGGGAAATTTAAAGTTTCCAAATTCCCCAAACATGATGTTGGTTGCCCCTTTTCCCTCCAACATGTTTCCTAAAAATTAAGGCCCAATCAAAATGAACAACATTTAAATGGGTGGCCACCCTCCGGGTTTCCCGGTACAAAAACAAAAATCAGCACTTTCCTTCCCCCCACCCAAATTTGGGGAGTAAAATGCAGGGGGAAAAGGGGGCCTTGCTGATTGTTTAAAAAAGGAGGAAACTGTTGCGTCTGCTTCACGTTCCCCAAATGTCCGGTGGGAAAAAACTTTAGCGACGTGACAGAGTAGAGTGCCAAGTAGGCGTAGCCCGCCGCAGCAGGGAAGGTGGCAGGGAAAAACCCAATGGGTTTAAATTGGCAATCTTTGTTTAAACCCCCTCACCAAGCAGGAAATGCAGGGGAACATTTCCCAAAACCCCAAAAGATCAGCTTAAAAAATTATTGGGGGGCACGGGGTATCTGCGTCTAAAAACCGAGTTTTTGGGATGTGGGTTTGGACCCAATTTTACTTCTGGGGGATCCAAAAAAAGGAAAGAAGGCCCGGCTGGCTCGTCACGCCCTAGGGTGTTGGGCCTGCCGCAGCCAGCGTATAAAAACTGAGCGGACCCCTTTAGAAAGCTGGAGGAGGGCATTAAAAGACAAAAGCATCCCCGGCTTTCCCAGATAATTTTGGTTTGTTTTGCTTTTTAAACAAGTTTAATCAGGCATGGATCTTTTGATGATGTTTTGGGGCCCCAAATTTTGGGCGGGTCACCGATTAGTTGCCCCCGGGCTACTTTAAAAATTTTTTTCAAACAGATAAAGGTCCTTTTGAAAACTTTTTTTTTAAAAATGGGTTTATTTTCCTACTGCCCAAATTTTTATTCTCTTTTCCCCTTTTATTCTCTTTTTGGGTGTGAGGGGGACTGTAAAAAACAGCAAGGTTTATGACAAAACCGTAAATTTCCTTTTCTCACTTTTTCTTAAAAAAGTTTTTTGGGATTTTCAAAGGTTTTGAAAGGGCCCTGTTGTGTTAGATACAGTTTAAATTTTGGGGCCCTTTTTAACAGAAAATGGGTTTTAAGTGGGTTTTTTCCCTCACAAATTTTTTAAAAGTGGTGAGAAGTTTTTTTAAATTTTTTTAAATTTTTTTGGGGCATGGGTGCTTTGAAAGGGAGCAATTCTTCAGGTCCTATTTTTAAAAAAAATGTTGTTTCTAACAGCATTTGTTCTTCAAAAATTTTACCAAAGTGGCCAGGGTCAGGGTTTGAATTTTTGGGGGGGTTTTGCTTTGAAATGGGAGAAATTTTTACAGGTCTATTTTAAAAAAAATTTTTGTTTTAACAGAATTTGTTTTCACCCAAATTTTCCAAAGTGGCTCAAATGGGGGGGGGGCTTTTTGCTTTTTTAATTTTTTGGGGGGATTTTTCTGTGGGCATTGGGGGCTATACTTTAAAAATTTCCCATTTTAAAAAACTGTTGTTTTAAAAAGGGCATTTGTTCTTACAAAAGTCCCAAAATGGGTCAAGGGTTTGCCCTTTTAATTTTTTTGGGGGGGTTTTTTCTGGGAAATGCAGTAACTACAAAGGGCCCATTCTAAAAAAAAGTTGTTTTTTAAAACCGACATTTGTTCTTCAAAAAATTTTCAAGAGTGGGTCAGGGTTTATGGTTTTGGGAGAAAAAAGGAAAAAGGGGGACATGTTAATGGGGGCACATATTTCAAAATGACTTGTTTTTGCAAAATCTTTAAAAATAGCTATCAACCCCGTATTAGAAAACCCAAAAATTTAAAACAATGAAAAAAAAAAGAAACAAAGACATGGGGGGGGATTCCTTTCCCATTTTTAAAAATGTGTTTTTTAGAATTTAAACTACTAAAAAAAATTTCTTTTACAAAATAGTGGGAAAAAAAATTTCCCCCGAATTGTAAAAGGGAGGTACAGGAAAACTTGAACCCGATGTTTGGTTTTTCAGAGGACATGGGTTATGGGCACGGACAGAGAAAAAAGTACAGGACAATTTCCTTTCCCGCCCGTTGGTAAAATGGGGAAAAAAAAATGCCAAAGTAAAAAAGGGGACCTTGGGGGGGAAAAGGGGCGTTATTCCCCCAGTTTTTCCCAAATGAAAACTAAAAATTTGGGCCACACTCTTTCGGAAAGGGGGAAGCGTACCCCCGGTCCCTTTACTGTGTAAAGGGAAGGTGGAGTTTCAACTTCCGCTTCCGCCAAAAATGCTTCCCGGCCCCGCCGTTTTTGTTCTGGGTCATTTAGGGCTTTTAAAAATGGTGTTTAAAAGATGCGGGGCCCCGCCTGGGCTTTCACCGCCCCCATGTAATCCGGCCCTGGGTCAGGGTTTTGGCCCCAGGGGGCAGTTCTAAATCAAAAAGTCCAGTTCAACTTAAAAAAGGTGGGGTTTAAAGAATCCTTTTTCCGGACTTTGTAATTTTTGGGGGTCAGAAGGGTTTAAAGGTTTATTCTGCGATACGGGGGCGATTTTGTTAATTCCAGTTCAATTTAAAAGGTGGTTGGGAAAAACTCCTTTTTCCGGCATTTTTAAATTTGGGGGTCATGGGAGGTTTGGGGGGTAAAGCTTTCGTTCCAGGACAGGGGGTATTTCTAATTTTTCCAGTTAAATTAAAATGATGGTTCAAAAACATTTTGCCTTCTGGCATTTTTTTTAAATTTTTGGGTGTTTCAGGTTTAAGGGTTTAAGCAGTTTGGGACAAGACAGGGATTTGGAAAGGGGCTGTGGACCTTTTTTTTTTTGTGACTTTTATTTAACCATTGGGGTGTTGCCTTTAAAATGTTGGAAAGATCCATTTTTTACTGTTGTGGTTTTTAATTTCAGGTTCTCCAGCCTTTTTTTTGGGTGTAATTTAAAGAAGGGGTTGGTTGCTCTCCCCTAGGCTTTTAAAGGTCATCGGCATAATCGATGCTCCCCTATCGAAAAAAACCGTATCGATAGCGGCAGATATGACTAATCGGGTCGATTCGATTTGCCCAAAGCAATCGCCAAAAAACTAGTTACATACAAATGGGGGAAAAGGGGGAAATTTGGGTTTTGAAAAAAAACCCCTCAAGTTTTAAAAACCCAGGGGTTTTAAAATATATTTCATTAAAAAAAAATTTAAATACATACTAGTTTAATTTCATACAAAATAGATTAATTTAAAGTTTTCCCAAACATTACAAAAAGGGAAAAATTTTTTAAGATTATAATAGATTTCCCTTTTTTTTTTTTTAAGGGGGTACGGAAAATATTAAAAACCCTTTAAATTTTTCGCTTTTCTTTCTTTGGGAGCCATTTGGTAAGATAAAAAAAGTTAAAATTTTTTTTTTATCTTTTAAAGTACCTCTAGCCCCCCCCCCCCCCCCCCCTCTTGAAAGAAAAAAAAAAAGAAATGTTTGATTTTTTTTATTTTAATTAAAAAAAGAAAAAAACCGAAATATCCTTTTTGGGCATTTAAATTTTTCAAAAAAATTTGCGTGGGAAATTTATTTTTTAAAAAAAATTTTGGGGGCCATTGGGCCTTTTGATCCTCCTTGAGGGTGGTTTTTTATCTTCATTGGGGGTCCAGCTGTGTTTAATTAAAAAGATTGGGTTTGATTTTGGGAAAAAACACACCTTTATTAAGGGCCTTTCAGTTTTTTTGTCGAGAACCCTGAGGGGTCATGAGGTTAAGGAACTGCCAAAGGAAACTCAGAGACGAATTGTTTTGGGAAAGGGACGATCTGGGCCAAGGTTACAAAAAAAAATTTTTTTTAGCACTCAAGGTTCCTAAGAGCCCGTGGCCTCCAAAAATTGTTAAATGGAAGAAGTTTTTTGGGGCCGGGCCATAAAATCTTCCTCGACCCGGCCGTCCCAGCCAAAACTAAATTCAAACCCAAAATGGGAGAAAGAAACCCTTTGGGGAGAGAGGTAAAGGGAAAAAACCCCCCAAAAATCAACTGTGGCTGAACTCCAGGAAAGCAAATAGGGAGTGGGAGAAAATTCAAAAAAGTCAAACTATCACTGCAGCCTCCACCAGTCGGGGCTTTATGGCAGAGTGCGGCCGACGGAAGCCTCTCCTCAGTGCAAGACACATGAAAGCCACAGACGGAAGCCTCTCCTCAGTGCAAGACATAGGAAAGCCGCAGACGGAAGCCTCTCCTCAGTGCAAGACATATGAAAGCCGCAGACGGAAGCCTCTCCTCAGTGCAAGACACATGAAAGCCGCAGACGGAAGCCTCTCCTCAGTGCAAGACATATGAAAGCCACAGACGGAAGCCTCTCCTCAGTGCAAGACACATGAAAGCCGCAGACGGAAGCCTCTCCTCAGTGCAAGACACATGAAAGCCGCAGACGGAAGCCTCTCCTCAGTGCAAGACATATGAAAGCCGCAGACGGAAGCCTCTCCTCAGTGCAAGACATATGAAAGCCGCAGACGGAAGCCTCTCCTCAGTGCAAAACATATGAAAGCCGCATACAGTTTCCAAAAACACATGAAGGATCCCAGACTGATTCTCTGTTCTGATGAGACGAGGATTAAACTTTTTGGTGTTAATTGTAAGCGGTGGAGAAAACCAGGCCCTGCTCATCACCTGCCCAATACAATCCCAACAGTGACACATGGTGGTGGCAGCATCATGCTATAGGGACATGGACAGGACAACTGGTTGCAATTGAAGGAAAGATGAATGCGGCCAAGTACAGAGATATCCCGGATGAAAACCTCTTCCAGACGCTCTGGACCTCAGACTGGGCCAAAGGTTCATCTTCCAACAAGACAATGACCCTAAGCACACACCTAAAATAACAAAGCAGTGGCTTCAGAACAACTTTTTGCCCATTCCTGACTGGCCCAGCCAGAGCCCTGACCTAAACCCAATTGAGCATCTCCGGAGAGACTTGAAAATGGCGTCCACCAACATTCACCATCCAACCTGAGGGAACTGTAGAGGATCTGCAAGGAAGAATGGCGGAGGACTCCCAAATCCAGGGGTGAAAACTTGTTGCATCATTACCTGCAAGACTCATGGCTGTACTAGCTCAAAAGGTGCTTCTACTCAATTCTGAGCAAAGTGTCTGAATACTTATGACCATGTGATATTTCAGTTTCTCTTTTTTAATAAATTTGCAAAAATATCTACATTTCTGTTTTTTTTCCTTTCAAGATGGGGGGGGGGGCAGAGTGTACATTAATGAGCAAAAAATGAACTTTTTGGATCTTACCAAATGAAATGAAAGAAAGAGTGAAACATTTAAAGGGGTCTGAATACTTTCCGTACCCACTGAAGTAGTATTTTGGGGATTTTTTTTGTAGTAGCATGAACGTATCGCCAGGGATCCCTACAGTGCTATCGGAAGACATGAAACACGTGACTTTGTTTATACAATAAATTTACTCCTTTATTCAAAATTTATGGAGTAATTGCGCTTATTCCTATAAGTGAATAGTACCGTTATTGAGTCATCTGGACTTCGAGAAGAATTCTCGGGATTTCTTGAATCTTGTTTCCCTGACCTATGGCAACGAGGGACAGGTCCACTCAAGAGAAGCTGCTGCAGTGGTAATCCAGCATGTTGTCTAATGGAAACCTGTGCCTTCTGTCAATAGCACAACATCACCTGGTGAGCAAATAGGAATATACTCCTGTGTCCTGGTACATCAAACTGGTTTACAAGAGGGTGTGCTTGTGGGTGTGTGTGCGTTAAAATGGTAGGTGCTAAATTATACAAAGTAATATGAGACAATGGGGCAGAGTTAATAATCCTGTCCGCTACTTTGAGTAAAATTCAGTCAGGCAGAGCACCAAAGTGTCTCACTCAGTAAATTTTTGGAGAAAAGTCTAGTGAGGCAAAGTCTGTACCTCTTGGAGTATATGTACCACAAGTTGACAAAAGTAGGTACTAAAATATACAAAGTAATACATGACAATGGGTCAGATTTACTAATCCTGTCCAGTACTTGCGTAAACTTCACCAAGATGAGTAGTCACACTCTGCATAAGTTGGTGCATCTTGCTAGACCACTTATAAACAGTTTTCTAACTTTACACCACTTAGTGGTTTACTTACTTTACACCAATATTTTGTATAAAAATTTTGTCTCAATTGTAGAGCACACTACGGTATTTCAAGCCACTCCCCTTTCTCACAAACCACACCCATTTCTTGATAAGTCACGCCCCTTCATTGAGGATTGTCCAAAACACATAATAACTGTTGTAGAAGTTATGTATGACAACTTCTCAGGGCAAGTAAGTACTGAGATCCCTCAATTTTCCTATTTTACAGTATGAACAACTACAATGTTTGGCCTACGAAGACTAATTTTGACATGGACATACACATGTATGAACGTGACTGCGGCAGGTATCTGGTGTCAAAAAGCTATCATAAACTTTGGCGTGATCGGCGCCGACCCAACACTCTGTAATGTGCCAAAGATTTGGGGCGTTCCAGGGGCATTGGCAGTGCATGACGTTCATAGGATTAGACACATTTATGATTCTTTGGTGCCAAATTCAGGCACAGAACAGTTAGAACAGCCAGACCAGGGTAAAGGTGGTGCCTGAGCCAGACTTGTGGTATTGGCTCTACACTGCCCTGTATGTATGACCTGCAGAAGAACAGACCAGGGTAAAGGTTTATCCTGAGACAGACTTGTGGTATTGGCTCTACACTGCACTGTATGTATGACCTGCAGAAGAACAGCCAGACCAGGGTAAAGGTGGTGCCTGAGCCAGACTTGTGGTATTGGCTCTACACTGCACCTGTATTTATGACCTGTAGAAGACCAGACCGGGGTAAAGGTGGTGCCTGAGCCAGACTTGTGGTATTGGCTCTACACTGCCCTGTATGTATGATCTGCAGAAGAACAATCAGACTAGGGTAAAGGTGGTTGCCTGAGCCAGACTTGTGGTCTTGGCTCTCCACTGCGCCTGTATGTATGCCCTGCATAATTACAGACCAGGGTAAAGGTGGTGCCTGAGCCAGACTTGTGGTATTGGCTCTACACTGCCCTGTATGTATGACCTGCAGAAGAACAGCCAGACCAGGGTAAAGGTGGTGCCCGAGCCAGGCTTGTGGTATTGGCTCTACACTGCCCGGTATGTATGACCTGCAGAAGAACGGACCCGGGTAAAGGTGGTGCCTGAGCCAGACTTGTGGTATTGGCTCTACACTGGCCTGTATGTATGACCTTCAGAAGAACAGCCAGACCAGGGTAAAGGTGGTGCCTGAGCCAGAATTGTGGTATTGGCTCTACACTGCCCTCTATGTATGACCTGCAGGGAAAAACAGACCAGGGTAAGGTGGTGCCTGAGCCAGACTTGTGGTATTGGTTCTACACTGCCCTGTATGTATGACCTGAAGAAGAACAGCCAGACCAGGGTAAAGGTGGTGCCTGAGCCAGACTTGTGGTATTGGCTCTACACTGCGCAGGAATTTATGACATGAGGAAGAAAAGCCAGACCAGGGTAAAGGTGGTGCTGAGCCAGACTTGTGGTATTATCTCTACACTGCCCTGTATGTATGACCTGCAGAAGAACAGCCAGACCAGGGTAAAGGTGGTGCCTGAGCTAGACTTGTGGTATTGGCTCTACACTGTCCTGTATGTATGACCTGCAGAAGAACAGACCAGGGTAAAGGTGGTGCCTGAGCCAGACTTGTGGTATTGGCTCTACACTGCCCTGTATGTATGACCTGCAGAAGAACAGCCAGACCAGGGTAAGGTGGTGCCTGAGCCAGACTTGTGGTATTGGCTCTACACTGCCCCGTATGTATGACCTGCAGAAGAACAGCCAGACCAGGGTTAAAGGTGGTGCCTGAGCCAGACTTGTGGTATTGGCTCTACACTGCCCTGTATGAATGACCTACAGAAAAACAGCCAGACCAGGGTAAAGGTGGTGCCTGAGCCAGACTTGTGGTATTGGCCTACACTGCCCTGTATGTTTAACCTGCACAAGTACAGCCAGACCAGGGTCAAGGTGGTGCCTGAGCGAGACTTGTGGTATTGGCTCAACTCCCCAGTATGTATGACCTGCAGAAGAACAGACCAGGGTAAAGGTGGTGCCTGAGCCAGACTTGTGGTATTGGCTCTACACTGCCCTGTATGTATGACCTGCAGAAGAACAGCCAGACCAGGGTAAAGGTGGTGTCTGAGCCAGACTTGTGGTATTGGCTCTACACTGCCCTGTATGTATGACCTGCAGAAGAACAGCCAGACCAGGGTAAAGGTGGTGTCTGAGCCAGACTTGTGGTATTGGCTCTACAATGTCCTGTATGTATGACCTGCAGAACAGCTTCATACATTCTGGTGCCTTCTACACTACCTTGAAGCAATTTAGAACTGACCTGTCAGAGCCAATGTTCATACACGTCGCCCATAGTCTTCCTAGCCAGGGATACAAGTTTTACATCAAGGTACAGTAACAAAGGCCTATAATGAATTCATAAGTACAATTACTAGTTCCTATTTGCACCATATTAGTGGGCCCCCTTTTTTTCAAATTTTGACAGGAGTGGTTCCCCTGGCATGAGCCCCTTTTAGGATCTGTCCACACGACAAACACTTCTAGTCAGAAATCACACAGATTTGGATTTTCAAAACCATCAGAAACTGACTGTAAAACCATCCTCGTAGACCTCAATTTAAAATCCAAGTTGCAGTCCATGTCTGATTTAAAAAACGTAGTTTAAAAAAAAAAAAAAACTTAGAACATGTTCGTTCTTCCGCCGTATTTCACATCAACAAATGCATTTAAGATATGTCAGATTTCCGTGCAAAAACCCATAGAAATGAAAGATACTGCGTCCGACGAGTCAACGTCAAGTGGATGCACTCTAAAGGTCCGTCCACATGGCAAGGTTTCTCATTGGATTTTTAGACGGTTTGCGGATTTGGAAACAGTCTGAAAATCTACCAGAAACCGTCCCTATAGATTTTAATCGAAAATCTGTTCAGTAGTCTACACTAAACGGATTTTCAGCTGGACGACTTTTCAGCCACCTGCGTTCCGAGAAACTTTGAACATGCACAATCTTCCGCCTGGTTTTCGGGCAGAGGATGTGCAATTCAGTGGTTATGGGGAATGGGAAAATCCGCAAACGTGGACAGAGTCATCCCCCAAAACCATGCAAAAGATGACAAAATACCGGCCGGATTCTAGAACAGTAATTGTCCTCTTTCCTTTACAAAAACTTCACATCAAACCTCTCTGCAGCTGTGAGGCAACTGGCTGTAGCAGGAGCTCTCCCCCATTCTTCTGTATGAAATAGACCAGCAGGTATCCTGAGCCCCTTTCTCTGTCTGCAGTAAGTCGAAAATAGAGGTAAGCAAGAAGACTGTTAGGCCATGTTCACACGGCTTATTTGGGCACGTATTTCAGCCCGTAATTCGCGCAGTACGCCGCAAATTACGGGCTGAAATACGTGCCCAGTCATTACGGTAATTCACAGTTCTCATAGAGAACTACGGATCACGTCTCCTCTCCCCGCGCTGCTAGTAATCATAGTCTATGGACTGGCGAGGTGCCGGCCCCCCGCTCCCGCCCCCGTCCACACGGCGTAATTGAGGGGTGTTATTACGCCCCACAATTAAGCCGTGGTAACATCGCCTTAGGGTGACATGTCCGAAAATTGCCGTCACCGCGGAAGATTTTAGGGGCATTTAATCAGTGTAAAGTGCTCCTGAAAGTACGATACTTTCTAAAATCTGGCGTCTGGTCTACCTTGTATAGTAAACTTAATGCAACGAAAAAGGAGCATTGGGCAATCACGGCGCATAGCATATCAGTGCTAGGGTATGTAATGTGCATATCGAGGCGCATTGTGTAACGGAGGCACATAACGTATCATTACTAGTGTATGTAAGCGTATCATTGATACTATATGTAAGTGCCTTTTTAGGCACATTACAATGTGTCATGCCCGGCGTAAAATGCGCCTAGTTTTGGTATATTGCAGTTCATTCGAGAATATGGCGTCAAGAGTATTTTTGGTGCAAAATATACCAAAACTACGGTGCGTTCGTAGTGGGACTTGTCGACCTTAGTTTCTTCTTCTTTCTTCCATTCAGCTGCGTCCACACAACATGGGTCAAAATATTCGTCGGGTTCGGAATCTGAAAATTGTGTCATCTGACGAGTATTTTGACCTGTTTTTCAATGTGGATTCTGTTTTTTTTCTGCCCTATTGGCAGTCAGAATACTAATCCCTTTTATCTCTATGGGATCTTGGAAGTGGATCCGACACAAAGATGTGTTTTCTGACCGCAAATCCGGCGCATTATTAAACATGTTCTACGTTTTTTGCAAAAATGGCATTTTTGCAATCCGACCTCAAGAAAATCGTGTGGACTACAACTCGGAGTTTCAATTGAGGTCTATGGGGATGGTCAGATTTTTACGTATATTTTTAAATCAAATCCGACTGTCGTGTAGACGGTCCCTTATTTATTTATTTAGCTGACTGCTCTTTTAAGACTCCTGGTAACTGTAGACTGTCCAATCTCCTGACTTAACTCAATGGTTAAGTCAGCAGATCTACAGCAATTTGTTCTCAGACATCTGTTGCAATAGCATAAACACCAGGAGATCTACAAATTAGCTTTTCATTTTCTTTGATTCCTGTTCTTTTAGCCAAGCTACGTAAATTGATGTTTCTATGCCAAACAGAAGATTATTTTCTAATAGTCTATAGGACAAATAGGAAGTCAAGGACACACGTCAACAAAACACCACCGCCAAATGAATGGGATGGAGGCCAGCGCGAGTCACACATGGAAATGCCTGTCATCACCATAAAAAAACAACAAAAAAACATAATATAAAGAATTATTGAAACTTAAAAGGACACTACCATAATTTTTTTCACATATTGACAAGCAATATGTGAAAATTAGGGTACATTTACATGGCAAAGACCAAATACCGGTCAGGAAATGCCGACCGGTATTTGGTCTTTTTTTGGCACGCAGGGGGGCGACGTTTGTCCGTGCATTGCAGATTTACCCATCCCCCGTCACATTCACATCAACTCTTTACTGTGCAAGATCCCAGATTGTCTGTCGTCCATATCCTCCTTCTTCTCCTCCCGTCTCCTAAAACTTAATGTAGAGAAAACTGAACTCATTACCTTCCCACTGTCCCACTCCATCCCTCCACCTGATCTCTCTATCACAGTCAATGGCTTCACACTCTCACCAGCTCCACAAGTCCGCTGCCTTGGGATAACACTTGACTTCTCTTTGTCCTTCAAACCACACATCCAAACCCTTGCCTCTGCTGCCGCCTCCACCTGAAAATATCTCCCACCTCTGCTCATTCCTGAACCCCGATACTACAAAAATGCTTGTCCATGCCCTCGTCATCTCCCGCCTAGACTACTGCAACATCCTTCTCTGCGGCCTCCCTTCTTGCACTCTTGCTCCCCTTCAATCCATCAACTCTGCCGCCCGTCTGATTCACCTCTCTCCTCGCTACTCCTCTGCCTCTCCCCTCTGCCAATCCCTTCACTGGCTTCCCATTGCCCAGCAGATTAATATCAAGTTACTAACCCTGACCTACAAGGCTCTCCATAACCTCTCCCCTCCATACATCTCTGCCATAATCTCCAGATACCTCCCCTCACACAACCTCCGCTCCTCACAGGACCTTCTCCTCTGCTCTCCTCTTATCAGCTCCTCACACAACCGCCTCCAAGACTTCTCTCGTGCTTCCCCCACACTCTGGAACTCACTGCCCCAACACATCAGACTCTCCTCCACCTTCACCGGGTTCAAAAGCAACCTGAAAACCCATTTCTTCAGGATTGCTTATAACCTATAATAACCCTGCTGGCCCTACACCCCCACACAAACATGTCTGTCCGTCTCCTTCTGTCTCCACTTCCCCCTTCCTGGTAGAGTGTAATCCATCACGGGCAGGGTTCTCTCTCCCTCTGTACCTGTTGTTAGTCACAGATTGTCACTGTTATAATTGTTTGACCTATGTTATAGATGGAACGCCCCTTGAATGTACAGCGCCCTGGAATCAATGGCGCTATGAAATAAATAATAATAATAATAATAATGGTCATGTTCTGCCTGAAAACCGGCGGTGTCAAAAACCGTCCATCGGATTTTCTGTTTAACTCAATGTAAAAGGTTGACAATCGGTTTACAGATGGCTTTCGAATCCGAAAACCCATCTGTAAATCCGACTTAAAACCTGTAGGGACAAACCCGTATACTTAATTTTTTGGGTAAAAATTCGGCAATTTGTTTTTATAAATAATTTTTTCATATTTACCTACGTACATGACTTTCTGGTTTTCTCTCTGACTTCCCCTCTGTTGGCAGCAGTGAGGATTGTTTGATCACCTTCTTTGGGCCTGAATGAGGTAAAGTGTTACAAGTAGGACCTGAAAAAAGCTGGAACCCTTTAGTGCAGAAAATGATGAACCCATTATCCTTGTTGCTCTTGTCATTGCTCTAGTCTGCCCTGCTTCATTCAGTAGTTTCATATATTTACTCTCACATCTAAAAAGTGACAACATTTATTTTAATTTGTATTTGTACTGGAGTGATAATATATATATATATATATATATATATATATATATTATATTTTATATTGCCAAAAAA
Organism: Phyllomedusa bahiana; assembly: GCA_025379985.1. Classification (NCBI taxonomy): domain Eukaryota; kingdom Metazoa; phylum Chordata; class Amphibia; order Anura; family Hylidae; genus Phyllomedusa; species Phyllomedusa bahiana. The sequence goes on from JAODAL010023715.1 coordinate 17,586, forward strand.
TAAAAAAAAAATGTTCTCCAGAAACATTAACTCCAACAAAAATACCACTTTCAGAGAGAAGAATTCCCTCTAGAGGGGTTTTGTGAGCCATAGGTTGGCATCTGAGTGTGCCTTGCCTCCTCCCTTCAGCTCCTCAGCCCCTTGACCCAGTATCCATGGGTCTTATGATCAAGGATGGTGGTCATAGGTGACTGCCACTAACTGGGTGAGCCAGGGAATCGGGTGAAGCAGCATTTAAGCATTTCCCAATAGTGAGAGACCTGTCAATCATGCTGGGCTGGGCAGCGAAGAGCTGGCATGGTTTGCCCTGATGCCTTGGTTCATTTTTAAGGCATTTCACTGCATTTTAGAGTAAAGCACAGCTGGTTGTAACAAAGTGAGCAGGTTAGAATTTCACACTGCTCCTAGTTTGGGCAGGATGGATCTTCTAACAAACAAAGGGTGACGTGTGTGAACGGGGCTGCACTGGTTTTTTTTGGGTATCTTGTGCCAAAAACCTGTCATAACCCTGTTCTATAGATGTATGAACAGTCGTATGACAAAAATTGCGCCAGGCACGGCACTTGGAGCCAAAGATAAGCGCCAAAAATATGCTATGCAAGGCACACCACACGCCAGATCTATGAACCCACAGACGACAGGTTCATACGTACGGTTGCATTCTACACTCCTCTATATCGATTTAGACCTGCCGTGTCGATCTACATCTCTACAAAAATTTGAAGGGTGGTTAACTTGGAGGCTCGGGTGGGAGCAATTAGTTCAGAGGAGTCATTTATTTGGGACAACAGAGGAAAAAATTAGAAATTACTTAAATTATGTCAAACCTAGACTCTTGCAGTGATTACATTAACCCCTTAACAACCTAATTACTTTTGGACTTTAGATTTTTTTTGATCCCTGCATTCCCATTTTACCCAGTGATGTAGCTGTATAAGGGCATGTCCCCACGGTACGGGTTTTTGGACGGTTTTTCAGATGGTTTGCGGTTTTTCAGACCACCGACTATGGAAAACCTGTGCAGCAGTCCCCACTGCACGGGTTTTCCGTCCGGCGGTTTTTCCGCCCGCGGTCCGCCCGCAAGATATTCAACAAACAGTTTTCGGATGGAATCTTTGCTTGTGAATGTGAAGGGGGAGGCCTTTTCTCCGCTCATCACGGAGAAAAGCTGACCCCCCCTCCCCCCGCGCGGCCGGGGGGACGGCCGCAAAACAGGTCGGTTAAACCGACCGGTATTTGTCTTCTGCAGTGGGAATGCGCCCTAAAGATCTGTTTGTTTTTTTGTGGGTCAAGTTGTTTTTTTTCATGGAATTAATTTTGGATATAAATAATTTATGGATCGCTGATATAATGCACTGTAATTCTTTTGTATTGCATTGTCTATCAGTGTAAAACAGACAGGGCGCCTGTTTGTTTTACACTGATAGAGGTATAAGAGGTATAATAAGATGGCAGGCCTTTATACAATGTGGTTTTTCTGGATTTTATTTGGGATATTCTATCTCTCAATGTTAACATTAACCTACGCTTAAAATTAGACTGTTCATGTCTTTGTCAGTGGGCAAACTTACACAATCAGCAAGGGACCAAATCATTATTTCCTTCACTGTATCTATACCAGGATCTATAATGCCAATTTAAACACAAGTGCATTGATCTATATATTAGGTGTATATACCATCACTTTAAGCATAATGGACATCAATATGTATGGCAAGTCACTGCAATTGCTTATAATTGGCAAAATCTCCATGTCTGGCACATAACCGCATTGCCCAGAAGCCTCATGATGACAGCAAGGACTTTAAAGCATAAAGTTACACACATTTATCTGCATTTTATAGTCTCAAAACTCCATATTCTAGAATATCCTAAAAGGCATTTATAGATACTGTTTATGGGTAAACAGATGGTATGAAGACTTCCCTCTAAACCTTTAAAGCCTATGGACACCTTGAGTAACAAACATTTGCACTAAACTTAAGTCTGCAATTATCATTCCTGCATTGATTTTTAGACTCCATGATTCAGTTTGCAGCTTGCTCCTAGACATGAAGTTGCTTTGGTTGCTCTGCTTTCTCTCTACTCTTGTACAAAGCCTAAGTAATTCTAAGCTTGAAAATTCCAGTAGAAGAATAAAAGTCCGGCACCATCACATGTGATTAAAGGGGTTATTCAGGAGTTTAATGATTTCACAGAACACTATCCACTTCATTTATATTGAAAGTAAACATATTCCACTACCTTCATATGTTTCTTCTCTTTTGCCTCCTTATTCATCTATAATAAGATCATTGAAATGTCCTGGTTGTGGGAGTGTCAGTAGTTCTTCTGTAGCTATTTCCTACAAGTTCCAGAATGCATTGCAGTTACAATCTAGGACTTCTCTGCATGCACCCCCTAATCCTACTAGCACTGTTCATTATCATTCTCAGACATGTAAACCTCATGCCCCTGCATCTCTGCTCCACTTCGCTCCCTGGTTGCCTGCAGCAGGCTCTGTGTACTAGAGTCACCAATCAGTTTGTAACGTGGTAAAAAGACATTCTTTCCTCATCCTATAATATATTTAATACATATACAAATATATATAATTTGGTTTATATATTTCTATGTATCTTCTGTACTTCCCCAGTAGCAGGTACACAGCTATCCTATCATTGCAACTGATTGATGTGAGGAATCTGGCATCACTCAGCTTTCCTGTACACTGGATAGTCTATCTAGCCTCCAAGAAAGGATGGAGACATCACATCTCCCATAGCAATCAGTTTCTGATAATGGGAAAGCTGTATGGTGTAGGGGATGTGGCATCCTCTCTGTACACAGTGATGTCAGGGCAGTGTCTCATAATGCTTTACCCTGGCACCACTATTATATAAAGAGCAGTAGCCTGACTTTTTTCTGACTGCTGTCCTAATACACATTCAGCCAATCAAACAATACAAGTCTTCTGCTTGCATCCCCCAGCTCTGTACTAGAATGATTACATTCCTGCCAGCACCTCTGTATGCATAGTGACTAATAAGTCACTAGAGGCAGCCAGATCGTACTCTGCTCAGGTCACACCCATTACAGGGGCGTATTTCTGAGCGGATCCTGGCTTCAGAGCACACCCACTGAGTGATGACATAACGTCCATTGAAGCAGAAGCAAAACCATGTGATCAATGGACGTCACATGGCAATCAGGAAGTAGGAGGAAGTGGAGTAAAGGGCTCTCTGCCTGGTTTTGCAAAGCAGAACAGGTAAATAATTTTTAATGAGTCTCAATTACACTGTTCAATATAATTAAGTTGTGAGCTTTATAACAAATAAAAGGATATTCCCCGAGAACCCCTTTAATAAATGTAAAATGCAGCTTTACTCAGAATCGTTTATAAAATCGACAGCAACATGTCATAAGAAAAAAAAACAATTTAATATGATCCACACTGACGCTTACGCATTTCAGGTTCATAGAACCTTACTTATAGCATAGAGTAAGTAATTCTACCTCTGAAAATTACTTTGTACAATATCGTGTTGCTCCAAACATAACACAAGCCTTTTATTACATTTTTTCCCTAAAAAAAAAAAGCTAGGGATTATTCTAAGCCCTCTCTAGACACACCTGCCCGTCACATACAGGACTGGATCGCAGCTAGAAACGAGCGGCCAGCGAAGAGAATTTCCCGAAATGGGACCATCCCATAAAGGGTTAAGACTAGCTTTCAACATATAGGGACAGATAATAGAAGACTTTTTCCAACTATCTTGCTTTGTTATGGAGAGAAGAGATTTTATCTGCTCTGAGTGCACACAGGTCGGCATCTGAGAGCAGGGAGTGACATCACCACAAGTCAGACTGCTAGCAGCTTCTGCTCTGAGTTTCTCTGGTTACCGTCCTGCTCTCCCCTTCTCTCTCTGCTCTTTATCTTATCCGAGAGCAGGGACTGACATCACCACAGGTCAGCACACAGGATGCCGGCAGCTTGAAATAAGAATGTGTTATCTCTAACAAACAAAGGAGACTGATTACTTATGTTTACTTTAGAGCAGAGAGCTTCAGCGCTCAGAGATAAGATCTCCTGCTCTCATGTCAGTGCAACTAGAAGAGTTTTGAATACGGAGCTGATATGCTAATCACTGCTATAGAACCACCCACAGCCTGACTAGAAAGAAACAGTAAGCATGAATCTCAAAATGTCGAAACAGCATGGTGAGACAACCCCTTTAAGCCCTGTCATTTTCCAAGACTCAGGTGATACTGTGCCTTCCGCAGAAGATACGGCTTTGTAATGGTTGCAATATATTTTGAATGTGCAGAATGGATATGAAAAGTAAGATAAGAATGTAACCGGTTTCTCCATGTTTGGGATATTTGTGAAATGTAGTTTACATAATACAAGAAATTACGAGCTGTACTTGAAAAAAAAAAAAAAAACATGAAATTTTTCGCTGAATCTTTGATTTTCTGTAGTCTACAACGTTTCTCGTAATTGTCACAGCAAATTGCCGCTCTGTAGATGCAAAGGAAGAAAACGGAAAGAGAATAAATTGCACAATTGTCTAAAAAGAGCTTTAAGAAAACAGATTAGAGAAGTGAGCGCTCCATCACGGCCGACGGCGCCGCTCGCGGGATTACTGTAAACATTTGCAGGTTTAAATCCATTTCCAATAGATTTGTTTTCTTCACAGATGTACGGCGGTGACTCCAGTGAATTGTCTCCTGATAGGTACGGCCAGGCGGGGAGGGTTTCCCACTTACAGACAGTTCTAATGTGCGGATCCACATTTAACCTCTTCAATTCATACAAACATTAGCAATCCATGCAGACACTTTGCTGCGTTGCTTTGTCATTGATTAGAGCTATTACATATTGTTTTTCTACTATAGCTAATTTATAAATTATTCTAGCTGCCATTGGAAGCAGACAGCAGTTTAGCGTTATCCTCTAACAGACATGACCTAAAAGCTGAGCTCAAGCATAGCGCCATCTAGTACTGGAAAGCTATGTCCATAGTTTGGCTTAAAGGGGGCGGGGGGTTCTGAGCTCGGTGATATATAGGGTTATATGATAGAGGAGAGAAGCTGAGCTCTGTGATATATAGGGTTATATGATAGAGGAGAGGAGCTGAGCTCTGTGATATATAGGGTTATATGATAGAGGAGAGGAGCTGAGCTCTGTGATATATAGGGTTATATGATAGAGGAGAGAAGCTGAGCTCTGTGATATATAGGGTTATATGATAGAGGAGAGAGCTGAGCTCTGTGATATATAGGGTTATATGATAGAGGAGAGGAGCTGAGCTCTGTGATATATAGGGTTATATGATAAAGGGAGAAGCTGAGCTCTGTGATATATAGGGTTATATGATAGAGGAGAGAAGCTGAGCTCTGTGATATATAGGGTTATATGATAGAGGGAGAGGAGCTGAGCTCTGTGATATATAGGATTATATGATAGAGGAGAGGAGCTGAGCTCTGTGATATATAGGGTTATATGATAGAGGAGAGAAGCTGAGCTCTGGGATATATAGGGTTATATGATAGAGGAGAGAAGCTGAGCTCTGTGATATATAGGGTTATATGATAGAGGAGAGAAGCTGAGCTCTAGGATATATAGGGTTACCGGATAGAGGAGATGAGCGGAGTTCTGTGATATATTGGGTTATATGATAGAGGAGAGAGCTGAGCTCTGTGATAATAGGGTTATATGATAGAGCAGAGGAGCTGAGCTCTGTGATATATAGGGTTATATGATAGAGGAGAGAAGCTGAGCTCTGTCATATAGAGGGTTATATGATAGAGCAGAGGAGCTGAGCTGTGATATATAGGGTTATATGATAGAAGGAAAGAAGCTGAGCTCTGTGATATATAGGGTTTTATGATAGAGGAGAGGAGCTGAGCTGTGATATATAGGGTTATATGATAGAGGAGAGAAGCTGAGCTCTGTGATATGTAGGGTTATTGTATAGTGGAGAAGCTGAGCTCTGTGATATATAGGATTATATGATAGAGGAGAGAAGCTGAGCTCTGTGATATATAGATAGAGGGAGAGAAGTTGAGCTCTGTGATATATAGGATTATATGATAGAGGAGAAGAGCTGAGCTCTGTGATATATAGTGTTATATGATAGAGGAGAGGAGCTAGAGCTCTGTGATTAGGATATAGATAAGCTGAGCTCTGTGATAATAGGTTATATGAGAGGAGAGAGCTGAGTTCTGTGATATATAGGTTATATGATAAGAGGAGAGAGCTGAGCTCTGTGATATATAATGCTATATGATAGAGGGAGAGGAGCTGAGCTCTGTGATTAGGTTATGTGATACAGGAAGAAACTGATCTTTGATATATAGGGATGATAGAAGGAAAGAAGCTGAGTTCTGTGATATATAGCGTTATATGTTAGAGGTGATGTTCTGAGCTCTCTGATATATAGGGTTATATGATAGAGGGAGGAGCTGAGCCTGTGAAAAGGTTAATGAAGAAGAGAGAAGCTAGCTCTTGATAATGGGTATATATAGAGGAGAAGGAGCTCTGCGAATAAATGCATAGATGAGGAGAGGATGAGCTCTGTGATATATAGGGTTATGTGATACAGGAGAGAAACTGAGCTCTGTGATATATAGGGTTATATGATAGAGAGAGGAGCTGAGCTCTGTGATATATAGGGTTATATGATAGAGGGAGAGAAGCTGAGCTCTGTGATATATAGGGTTATATGATAGAGGAGAGAAGCTGAGCTCTGTGATATATAGGGTTATATGATAGGAGAGAAGCTGAGCTCTGTGATATATAGGGTTATATGATAGAGGAGAGAAGCTGAGCTCTGTGATATATAGGGTTATATGATAGAGGAGAGAGGCTCTGTGATATATAGGGTTATACAGTATGATAGAGAAGCTGAGCTCTGTGATATATTAGGTTAATGATAGAGGAGAGAAGCTGAGCTCTGTGATTATATAGGGTTATATATAGAGAGATAAGCTGGCTCTGGATATATAGGGTTTTATGATACGTAGGAGAGAGCTGAGCTCTGTGATATATAGGGTTATATGATAGAGGAGAGAGCTGAGCTCTGTGATATATAGGGTTATATGATAGAGGAGAGAAGCTGAGCTCTGTGATATATAGGGTTATATGATAGAGGAGAGAAGCTGAGCTCTGTGATATATAGGTTTATATAATAGAGGAGAGAAGCTGAGCTCTGTGATATATAGGGTTACATGATAGAGGGAGAGGAGCTGAGCTCTGTGATATATAGGGTTATATGATAGAGGAGAGGAGCTGAGCTATGTGATATATAGGGTTATATGATAGAGGATAGAAGCTGAGCTCTGTGATATATAGGGTTATATGATAGAGGAGAGGAGCTGAGCTCTGTGATATATAGGGTTATATGATAGAGGGACAGAAGCTGAGCTCTGTGATATATAATGCTATATGATTGAGGGAGAGGAGCTGAGCTCTGTGATATATTGGGTTATATTATAGATGGAGAGGAGCTGAGCTCTGTGATATATAGGGTTATATGATAGAGGGACAGAAGCTGAGCTCTGTGATATATAATGCTATATGATTAAGGGAAAGGAGTTGAGCTCTATGATATATAGGCATATTCTGTCTGGGGCAGGAAGTAAAACAGAAAACATGGTGGTGATGTAAACCTTCACAAGGCTTCCAGACACCATGTTAATCAATCGGGAGTCCATGATTTCTCCGCTGGTGCCCCGATCGGGGTGAGGAACAGTGCATGCCACCATTTCTCATTGAATCACATGATGCAGCCATCTTCGGTATTGAAAACCACCCAACAGGTTCCCTTCAAACTCTCTCTGTTCCAGGGCTGCCTGCCCTACACCATAATGGTCGTAATACTGCAGCAATCACAGCCTCGTGATCACATTCACACAAGTCAAGGCCCAGTGATCACATGATACTGCACCAATTCACAGGCTCAGTGAATTACTGCAGCCAATCACAGGCCTCAATGTCACTTGATATCAGCCAACACTAGCTCAATGTCATGATACTGCAGCCAATCACAGGCCTCGTTCACATATGTGCACCTCCAGCCTCAGTATCACGATACGCAGCCAATCAAAGGCCTCAGTGATCACATGATGCTGCAGCCAATCACAGGCCTCATGATCACGATTACTGCGCATCACAGCCTCGGATCAGATACTGCCAATCCAGCCTCAATGTCACATACTGAGCCAATCACCGGCCTCAGTGATCACATGATGCTGCAGCCAATCAAAGGCCTCAGTGATCACATGATGCTGCAGCCAATCACAGGCCTCAGTGATCACGATACTGCAGCCAATCACAGGCCTCAGTGATCACATGATACTGCAGCCAATCACAGGTCTCAGTGATCACATGATACTGCAGCCAATCACAGGCCTCAGTGATCACAAGGACAATTGTCTCCTACATAATGGTTTTTTTCTTACCTTCCTCTGGATCAACACTATTGGACAATAAGCTGAACTGGATGGACGTCTTTTTTACAAACTAAATAACTGGGTAACAATTTGGCCAATTTTCAAAAATGGTAAAGGTCCACATCTTCATTGAGTTGTACGTCCTCCTTGTGTTTTTGTGTGGGTTTCCTCTGGGTACCTCAGTTTCCTCCTATGTGCCAAAAATATCCTACTACAAGTGATTGTTACCTGGTTGCCATCAATCCAGAAATAAAATGACAGGAGTGCTATCCTCTGCTGACTTCTGTGGAGAGGACATTGCCGGCCCTTGATAATCAATGGCTCAGTGGTTAGCACTGCTTCCCTGCTGCGCTGGGGTTCCTGGGTTCAAATCAGACCAAGCACATTAGCTACAGGGAGTCTGTGTGCTCTCCCCATGTTTGTACTGGCTTCTTGCAGGTTTCCTGGCTTCCCCCACTCTACATAAAAATAGAGATAGTGTCTCGCCAGTTGTGGACTCACCTTGCGGTTTTTCCTGTTTCTTTGGCCCTGCTGGATGCACCCGGCTGAGATTTATCCTGTATGGGCGCGTTCCCAGTGCACAGGACAAATACCCGGTTGCGCGGGGGGGGGGGGGACGGCCTTTCTCCGCTATGAGCCCACCCCCTTCCTTGACATGCACAGTTCCTAGGAAACGGGGAAGATTGTGTTTACAATGTCTTGCAGACGGCGGGGGGCAAAAACCCCCGGACCCAAAACCCCTGCATGGGGACAGGGGGCTGCTGCCGGGTTTTCCCTAGGCAAATTGGCCATTTTGGGCGGTTTTTTTCAGGCGGTCTGAAAAACCGTCCGAAAACCCGTGCCGTGGGGAAATGCCCTATGGGTCCAGCTGGGTCTGGTTTCTTTAGCCAATCTCTTCCACCTGGTGCTTTATTAAGCAGTCTCTGCCACACTTCTGGGCCAACCCGTGCTTGCGGGTTTGCTGTCCTTGGTTGGTCCAGTTGCTGTGCCCCTGGTGTATAGTCCATCCTGTGTTTCTAGTCTATGTTTCCATGATGTTTGCCTTCTCAGCTCCTTTCCCATCATGCCTTGTGATATATTTACAAAAAAATTCTAAAAATATTTTCTGAGTTTTTTTTTCACATCATTTTTTGGGGAGTTCTCCTTTAAAGAGCCGTACACTGTTAGATGAACCTAAGGCTAACAGAATTACAATATTCACTTAGTGTGCAAAAGGGCATTGACCTTACAGCATAATCTCATCGGCCAATTAAATAAATTTTTTTAAAAGAAATTTCTTCTGTTAGTAATATATTGGGTTTTAAGATAGAATTTAGTTTTGAAAATTTTCCCTGGGGGTCTCTCTGAAACCAGCCGCAGACTCGGAGATTCATCCCTGATCCAAAACTCTTTGGATATTTTCACGGATCATTTGTAGTTAAAGTGAGCAGTTACTTTATCAGTGGGCGAACCAGTTGGAGACCACCACAGGGCTGTTTTTGTGGGTGGGCAATTGCCCTCAGACAGGGCCGGCGAATTAGGGGTAGGCCCCGCCTAGGGCCCCCGTTTCATCCGAGGAGGAACGGGGCGCAAATAGGTAGGAGTGGCTGAATTTACATTGTAGGGGAGGGGGGGGGGCGCTACATGCCTTATTTTACCCAGGGCACCAGAATACCTTGTCCCAGCCCTGCCCTCAGAGGTTGAGCAGGGGGCGCAATGAGGGCGCATGTTGATGTTGATGCCGACGGCCCAGATGTATAAGATCAATGGGCAGTCGGCATCTAACTATGGATGGCCGTGTTAACTGTGCAGTCGGGGGGGGGAGATCCCGGGGCATAGCACAAATTGTGGCATATTTGAGTGCCACTTTGGCACATTACTGAGCGTGCTGGTGAAATGCGCCTAGTTTTTTTTAATATGGAGAATAGGGCGTAAACAGTTTTTTGCCACAAAACACACCAAAAAAAAGGTGCAGCCCTAATGGGACATGTCGCCCTAGGTGAGGGCCACATTTTCTGTTTTTCTGGTACACTGACTATAAAGTACATGCCCCAAGGAAGCTCCTGTCCTCATCATAAAAAGTGATGGATGAACATACTTTATCTGGATTAGATTCTGCTTCTTTTTCTATGATCTACATTTCGCATTATGTAAGTGATATTTTCTGGTCACGGAACTACATACCAGTTTCCATAGAGTTAAGGGCGACAGTAGAACGGGTTTACGCCTGTTTTCTGGTTACACGCACCTCCCCCCAATCCCCGCTGTCGGACGCAGCGTTTGCCCCTTTCGGCTGCGGTCCCCATGAAGGGGGGGAGTGGGTGCGGTGGGGGCGGTGTAGGCTTTTCCGGGGCGGGAGCGGGGGCGCTCGTTAGTGAGGCATTTTACCATCGCGGTGCCAAATGCGGCGCTGGGGCAGCTGACGGGGAAGACCATTTTTTTTTTGGGTTAAAAATCCCTGGCGGGGGAAAAAGTAAAGCAGGACCCCGAAATGCAGGAAGCGGATCAAAGATCGCGAAAGAATCTCGGCCTCCCGCTCCGTGCAGCGGAGTTTTGAATGGGAAAAAAAAACCCTTTATAAAGGGGGAAAACAGTGTGAAAAAAAGCTGCACGTAAAAATTCACAAAAAAAAAAAAAAATCACTTTTCCAAACTCTAGAACGGCGCAATATCAACAAATATGATTTTGCAAATTCCCGGGAAAGACAGTAATTAAAAATCTGAAACCTATTTCATTGGGGCAGAAACCGGCCAATCAGAATCGGAGGACAGTAAACCATTAAAAGCTAGGGGAAAAATTGCCCAAATCAGAACCCGGGCGGGAAAATTTCAAAAATACAGTAAAAATGCTGAAAAAAAGCTGTTTGGGCGAGCTAGGGGTCTCGGCTACCCCCAATCGGGCGTGGCTACTTCTCCCATTATACTCTTGGAGAGATTGGCAAACTAAATCTGGGCGCGCCAGGGGGCGGCGGCATGAAGTATTTTTTCAAAAAAATTATTTTTTACAGTGAAAAAACATTCTCAGATAAAGACCAAAAAAAACTTCTTTAAAAAAAAAGCATTTAAAAAACCCTGAACAACGCGTTTGTCGCCGAGACCGGCGCTACATGGGATTTGCCATGGAGAATTTCCGGAATACAGTAATTCAAATTTTTTAAAGCTATTCTCATTGGTCGGCAAAACCACCAATCAAAAAAAGGGGGTGACAATTCCCATTAAAGGGCCCATGGGGAGAATTTACCAATGAATGGAGCGACGTGACCCTTCTATCCCATGGAGAAAAAAGGACCAATCATATTCAAAGGCGGGCGTTCAAAATCAGTAAAAAGGCAGAAAAATGCTCTTTTTGCATTTTTATGTATTTTTGAATTATCCGCCCTGGATTCTGAGGTGTAAATTCCCCATAGGCTAGAATGGGGCTTTGTCGCCGTATTTGAATTTGGTTAAAACTTCCCATCCTAGATGGGCTTTGTCGTCCTATTCTGATTGCTGGATAGCCAAGCCCCCCGTTATCTCGCCAAACAGCTGTTTTTAGCATTTTTATGTTTTTGAACAGTCCCCCATGGATTCTGATTGGTCAATCCCCGCCCCCATAGGTTTTAAAAGTTCAGTGGGCGTCCCATTCTGATTGGGGTTTCTGGCGACAAAGGAAAAGGTTTCAGAATTTGAAAAAAACTGTATTTCCCGGGCCCTTTTTCCCAAAATCCTAATTCTTGAATTAGGATATTGGAAAGGATTTTGTTTTTTTGTAATTTTTTTTTAATGTTTACTCTTTTCCTGAGAATGTAGAACCCTTTATAAAGGGATTTGGATTTTTACTCCGCACCGGGAAACGGAAGATTTCTAGCTGTTCCAGCCCGTCTCGCTTTGGGAAAAGATTTTCGGGGCCCGCCCCGCATGGCCTTAAGTCCCGCACGCGCCCCACACCTGGCGAGGCGGCGGACTTTTCCCCGATGTATGAGGGACTTCCTGGGGCGGCGAATCTTCGGCGCAGCGCCCACAGCGCCCCTGTCCCCCCACTGTGCCCCAGACTGGCGAGGGTGGGGATTTTTCCCCGATGATGATGCTCTACCCCCGGGGACAATTCAACCAGGCCGCATTCGCCTAAAAACCCGGCTTTCCGGGGGGACTTTTTATGTTTTGTATGAGCGCGGCCCGTCCCCAACATAAAAAAGGGGCAGATTCCCCGGGAAACTGGGGGAAAACGGCGCTCGACCCGGCGTGTTCATACATGTCGCCCAAGTTTCAACATACAATGGCCATTCCAGAACCAGATAATATTGTAGGTTGTGGGGCTGCTCAATAGAACTTTGCAGGGGTCTGAGCTCAGTTTTTTTCTTACATGGATCTCCCTATCAGAAAATCAAATAACATAATTCTGGTTATCTGCGGTCAAATACAACAGCTCAAAATCTATTTAGCCATAGAGAGTATTTGCAGAATCCCCAGTTTTATTTAGACTGAAAATGTAAAATTTGGTTAAAAGTATAATTATACAGTAATTGAAGTGACTATCCCATCTGGACAACTTTCTTCTAGCTGAGGACCCTCTCACAATCAGTCTATCCTCATTGGTCTCACAAATAAAATAATCAACGATCAACTGGACTTATCCAGAGAAGCCGCAGGTAGTTGCACAGTTATCCTGCAGCGACCAATACTGGAGAAATATGGTATTGTAATATATGGCTGTTGTTTGTCCTCTTGCCCAGTAGGTGCCAGAACACAGAAGGCGAAGAGCTGTGGCTGGCAAAGGAATTAACAGAGAGAAGGCAGTTGGAGAGTCAGAGGCAGATGTAGAGTCAGAGGCGGTAGAAGAGCAGAGGAGGTTGAAGAGGCAGAGTGACAGGATGGGAAGAGGGAGGTGCTTGAGATCAGGAGAGGAGAGAGACTAAGCAGAAGGGAGGGTGGTGTGGCGTGTTCCCATTTTGAGAGGGTAAGTTGTCTTGCCTATACTGTTAAGCAAGAGAAGGGGTTGTTTAGTGCCCCTACACCGAGAGCAAGTAGGAGAGTTACCTGTGAGGGCTCAGGACAGGCATGGACGCGGAGGGAGTCTCCGATACCGCAGATGAGCCACCGAAGAGAGACCGTTACACCATATAAGAACTGAACCATTGTACTGGTGTATGAGTTACCCAAATACATTTAAGAAATTGTTACTAAATATATAGTAAAGAAGAGTTAAAGATAGAGACTCTGTTCGCCGACCACGATTTTAAAGTATTACATAGCACCTATTAAAACCAATAGGCAACCATGGTCATGCTACATGCTATAGAGCTTGTGTATCTTTGTAGAAGATCTCCACTTTGATTAATGAAGGGGCGAGGAGGGGAGAAGGGGCAACAAAAAACAACTCCCCTCTGTGATATCTATATGCTCTAATAGTTTATAGACAGGAGTTCTCCTAACCCTAAAATCCTATGTTAAGAAACTGCCCTTTACGCTGCGGTGTAGCTATTAGCATGTTTAGTAAGTTGTATTTTAGTCTGCTTTTTTTGTCTTAGCTAGAGTGACGCAAGAGGGGGGTGGTGAAAATCGAAAAATGAGCACATAGGATTTACAATTACCAATGCAAAGCACAGTTAATAATGATGCTTAGGACAGAACCATATCTAAATATAGCCACCGCCCTGTCACTGGAAGACAAACCGGCTACAAAGAGCTTACCATCTAATTAGGCAGTAGGAAAAAACTAATAAGATACCAAACCATTCAGCCAATTAAGTGTAAATAATGTGTCATGATATATAACATTTACCAGTCAATCCCGCTCATTGGCTATGCCGAGTATTAATCACAATTTCACACTAGTTTCATCATTGCACATAGGAAAATGAAGAACATATCTAATCGGCTTCCATGCCTGACACGGTAAATGTGGAAATAGCTGGCTGAGTAATACATCTGTTTTTCCAGTTTTTCTATAGCTTATTCACTTTTTTTTTTCTTGTAGCAGCAGAGTCTAAAAACAACAAAAATGTCAAATAACAGCACTTTGTATTCCTAACATTAGATAACCTTATAAGATGGATGCACTCCAAGTGCTTGACTGACTCTCTTTCACAGTTGCTGGGGTGTTTCTATTTAACAGCACTCCGCATGGCTGGACATGGTATTGCACATAACCGTTATCAATAAGTTAAGAGTATGCATAGTTCTGCAATCAGTTTTCTCCCATGTATCTAAATTAAATTACATAATGTAAGAACTTTGTAGATGATCTTGACTCATTTTTTTTTTTTTCAAATGGTAAACAATGATATCTATAAACAATCAGACGTTATTAAAGAAAAAAGAACTAAAAATATAATACGTCCATCATTACCATTAGATATACAAAAGTAAACAGACAATGCAGATCAACACCACTGGCATACATATCCTAGGAAAGATAACCAAAGGCTACCTTGGAAAAATGAAAGATCAAATAGGACCTAAACGATAAAGAGAGAGGGAGCCAGTACTCTTTAGATCTTGACTCATTCTCTCTTACTGTTTTGTGTATACAGCTCTGATGCAGATCTTTATGTTTTAAAGGTACATCCATACAACAATGGAGTTAGGTCGTTTTTTTTTTCTGGCAGATTCCGATGGATTTACAGTCCCATTCTTTTCTATTGGGTTTTAGACATGGATCCAACTCCAAAATGACATATGAATGTGTTGGACGCATTTTACACGAGATTTTTAGCCATCCCCATTGACTTCAATAGTAAATTTTCCAAGTCAAATACGACGAAGAATGAACATGTTTAAAGTTTTTTTTTTTAATCTTAAAAAAAAGACTGACGAAAAACGTATTTTCTATTGAGGTCAATGGGGAAGATTTATTTCCGATTTCAGGCAAGAATTTCAAGTCGGAATCCGCGTGGATTCCAATTTGAAATACTTGTCGTGTGGATATAGCCTTATAGTTAGAGACGGCAAACCCAGTGTAGACTGATCTGCATTACAACCCTTTAATTTGGGCTGATGATCAAGTACCAATGTTTGTAACCTGTTTGGGGGGAACGATTGCGTGAGCGATTGTTCTTCTCCAAAGCAGAATGCATTGGGTGTAATGACACGGTGTTCGCTCAGAAACCAGAGCCAGACTTCACCTATAGCGGTCCCCATTTCTGGATCCTAACAGTGGTTCCCTATACTCAGATACCTCCAGTAAGGCTGCATGGTAGCCAACCAAGCAGTCTCAGTAAATAATAACATGAAGCATGTATGAAACACAAAACTACATAGGGACCCACTATTTAATGATAGAGTCTGCAGGACAACAAGGTAGACAATGGCAGAGACACGATGAAGATGACACCACAAATGGCTTCAATCTGGAAGCAGAGCAACACCAACAACTGATCCTAACCAACTCTCCCTAAATCTTTCCCTAGACCTATTCCTAAGACTAAACTCTGACACTACACCCTGCTGACCCTTCTCTAGCTTTGAAAACATCCTTAAGTGGGTTGTCTCACTAGAATGATTCATCTTACCTCAGTCCTGTTTTCTTGGTTTAACTTTGAATTCAGGGGTGTGGTTATTGGCTTCTACTAGGCTGAAGTAGAAAGTAGGTCTGTAGCTATAGCAACCAGTGATGGCAGCCTATCAGGAGAGATTGAACAGGTCTGTAGTTATAGCAACCAGTTCTGGCAGCCTATCAGGAGAGATCAAACAGGTCTGTAGCTATAGTGACCTGAGGAGCTGATGCAGCCCATACAAGAGGGGATATCTAGGAATAGGTAGGACACTGTTAATGGACACATATTGCAAAGTGACTTGTTTTTGCAAGATCTTTAACATAAAAAGCAATCCTTGTAGCGAGACAACCCCTTTAACCCCAGACCCCACTGACCCTTCTCTGTCCCTGAAAACATGGTCCCTGTGCTACAACTAGGCAAAAACAAATATACAAGGATTTCCAAGGACTCTAGATAACTGGATACAGAACACTGAACAGATTATTAGTCATAATCTCTCAAAGCAGACAATATAACTAGAACTTCACCAAACAAAACTAGACTAGGCCACACACAGATACTAGATACAGGACACAAGAGAATATCACAAGTCCCAAATGAACAGAGCTCTGCTTTTAATAAACTTATTCTGAGCAACCCAGGAAGCTATATACAGAGGGTAAAAATTAGCAACTCCACCTATAACAAGCTAAGGCTGCGCAGCACGGTAAACTGGTCTGATCAGAATATGAGCAATTGTTGTCCAACCACTACAAGCAAAGTAACAAACAGAACAAGTTGAAATAGAAAGGAAACCTTTGGTGATTGTAACATTGGCCTGGGTGAGAAACCTTTTAAATGAGTAGTAAATGACTTGTCGGCACTAGTTTTCACTATTACAAGGCCCTACCTCTGTTTCATCTACTACTGTCTGTAGGTCATCAAGAAAATAGGGCAGAGTGAAGTAACACACCACTGCAGGGTCAAGCTATACAGAGTTTGTTTATAGTATGTAATTGCCCTACATACACGAGTGCCCTCTCAGCGCTACTAAATTCTAGAAAGTACCGAAGATGTGGAAAAACACTGCAGTATGACCTCAGCACTGTTCACATTCACCTGAAGGAAATTTGTGTGATTTATGCTTGCTCTTATGGATTCAGTGTTACTCTATCAGGATCATTTGCAATAATTTTGCATTGATTAGAATTGATGCAAGAATTGCAAGTCACCAGCAACTTTTTTCTCCATAGGGCAACATTGGAATGCCAAAATCAGAAGATGTCATGGAAACTTTTCCCACTAAACAACCCCTCTCTCCCTCCAAAAAATATTATAATTACTAATTAAAGGAGTGTTGCCACAAAGGATATGCCATCAAAGTCTGATAGGTGTGTGCCTCATCTCTGGGAGCTGCACCCATCTCGAGGACGGACATTCCCCTGAAAGTGTAGTGCTCAAGAACAAAGAACGGATCTCCATTCTGTTCTATGGGAGATTCCAGTACTCATTCTCTCTTACTGTTTTGTGTATACAGCTCTGATGCAGATCTTTATGTTTTAAAGGTACATCCATACAACAATGGATTTAGGTCGTTTTTTTTCTGGCAGATTCCGACGGATTTACAGTCCCATTCTTTTCTATTGGGTTTAAGACATGGATCCAACTCCAAAACGACATATGAATGTGTTGGACGCGTTTAACACAAGATTTTTAGCCATCCCCATTGACCTCAATAGAAAATTTTCCAAGAATGAACATGTTCTAAGTTTTTTTTATTCTTAAAAAATGACTGACGAAATACGTATTTTCTTTCGAGGTCAATGGGGAAGATTTATTTCCAATTTCAGACAAGAATTTCAAGTCGGAATCCGCGTGGATTCCAATTTACAGTACAGTACAGGGGAGCATGGTGTTCTCTCCATTCTGTTCTATGGGAGTTCCCAGTGCAGGTGAGCGGTGTTTTTCAGCTGTACTCAGATCTCCCATAGAGCAGAATGGAGAGTCGTGCACAAGTGCAACCAACTCTCCGTTCTGAGACGATAAATTTGTGAGCCCGTTCCCGAGATAGGTGCAGGTGAAACTCACATCTATCAAATTTTGATGGTATATCCTAATTGATATGCCATCAAAGTGTATGGTGCGTTGCCTACATATTGTAACTGTACCATGACCCTACATCGGGGTAAAGGTTTTTAAGGTAATCTAGGGTGACCTTACTTTTTACTGTCACTTTCTGTGCTGTGTCGCTTCTGGTACAATATCACATTATGTATCACTTCTCGTTTCCATAACATAGCCTAAGTAAACCGGAACTGATGTCTGACGCATCATTGGACGTCACAACAGAAGTAGAGTGACACTGAAAGGTAACGTAACCCCTAAAACATCTAAAAAAAAAACCTAACTCTAACCATGTCTCACCAAAATTTGATTAGGGTTGATCCGAATTGAATTGCTTAAATTCAGGTGAAATTTGACAACCCAAATTAGCACTATATATGCTGTGTTCATGTCTCTTCATACCATAGAAGTAGACCATGTGGCCACTATAAGGCCATTGAGAAGAGGTGGCTTAATCCTGGTTGTTACCATTTGTTTTACTACTGCATAGATAGAGCTCATGCAAGACTGCAAGGTAGTCAACATAGAGTTGGAAAAATGGATGAAAGGTCATAGAAAGGAGGTAGAATGGGAGACAAATGCCAGATAAAACCAACACCATAACAGGGGGCCCATTTTGAGTTTATTTATAGGGCACCCTCTCTCCTTTGTCTACAACTGGACACAATCTTAAGGCAAGTTAATACATTCGACATCTGACCACAAAGACGATTGTTTCAGAACCTCATATATCACATCCAGAAACCCAATTTTAAGAACGGTAACCTACCTGCCCAGAAGAAGGAACTCCCCAATTAAGCCCTGACGCCTCATAGCCATTAATAGCCCTCGGACCGTCATTCCTTCACAAAAGCAGACGACGACTCTGGCCTTGGGAAGATGACTCCTCAATTTTTTTAATAATTTATCAAAGTTCTGTTCTCCAGCATTACTGTAAATCTTGTATGAGTGAGCAATGCAGACCCCATCCTTGGCGGACATGTCCTTAAAAGCTTCCATGCCCCTTTCTCCATAGTTACCTGAAAAAAATAAGAAAAAGTAATTAGATGACATCTATCTTATAATTCTTTTACAATTTTATGTTCGTATGTTACATATAGAGCACTGACTAGTTATATTCTTCTACAGGATTAGAAAAAACACTTCTGCTTTCTTGCAGGAGCATCTGTCCATAGGTTGTGTGTAGTGTTGCAGTTCATTCACTTCAGTGGAATTGATATTCAATATTAGAAGCAACCCATTGACAGTTGTGGTGCTGTTTCTGGATGACAGTAGCCATGCGTTCTACTCATGTATAACCCCTCTAAATCCCACCCTTGCCTTACCCAAGAACACCCCAGAAGAGCCCTTTTATGCAAATGTATGTAAGTCACACCCTTCTAGGTCCCGTTAACTGGACAGCTGTCAGTCATGACAGCCCACCCTTGTAACGATTATGACGTAGCCATTGAGATCAGTGTCCTAACCATATGACCTGTCCACATATATTAGTGAGCAGGGCTGTGGAGTCGGAGTTGTGGAGTCGGAGTCGGTCCCTATTTTGCAGGAGTCGGAGTCGTCATAAAAGGGACCGACTCCGACTCCCAAAATATATAATAAGTTGTTCCAGTTAGTTCGATGCAGTGCAAAGAGCAAGAGGAATTGGGTCCGGCCAGTGCTACTGCTCCCATATCTTCAGCCTCATCACATGAGTGTAATTGATGACATGGAGCAGACAAAGCATTGCCCCAGGGCAAACAGATTTCAGCAACATTTTTCACCTGTTTTCAAAGAAGTAAAGAGTTCAACCATTCATCAAAACTGACTGTGGCTGAGGCAATTCCTTTATACCCTGACATTGTTAGAGATGTTGCCCCTGTGGTCATCGCTTTACCCCCAACCCAAGTTAGTGTAGAGAGGCCGTTCTCTAGCCTGGAAATAATGAGATCAGATGTGAGGTCATGTATGCAGGATCTGATGGAGGCGATACTATTTCTCAGAACAAATTCAGAGACTCCATGAATGTTCCTGCAGTGTTTTGAATATTTACAAATTTTTTGTGTTAAAAAGTAATAACCAATAAATATATTTTACTCTGACAAGCAAAATGGTAACAATGTTTGAACTTGTGACTTTCAGGCTCTAGATCTCACCATCCACTACAGCTTTGTATATGAGGCTACTGTTATTTTATAAACAGTCATCTTACCTATCTTATACATAAATGTGACATGCTAGTATTTAGCATCTGCTTAGTTCTGCACACTCTTTCCTGTAACTGCATTGTTACTGTTTTGCTCCTAAAAATCAAAATGTTATTTTTTATTATTTTGTTAGTATTTGGGAAATCCACCTTTGGCTTTCAGCTCTGCCTGAATCCTTCTGGGCCCTGAATCAGATTCAAGCACATCTTGACCAAAATCTGGTTCCAGGTCTCTTCTACACATTCCTAATGTTGGTGCAGACTGGACTTGGATACAAATACAGCTTTTTCTTCAACTCTACCCACAAGTGTTCAAAAGATCAAAACATTGTTACCCTTTAGCTTGTCAGTGTCTGTTCTAGCTAATTAGCTTGATTATTGTATCATAAGGTGATAAAAAGCCTGATGTTACCATTTTACTACAGTAAGTTATCACTTAAACATGCGCCATGTATGAGGGAGACAGGAGTCAGGAGTCGGAGGTTTGGGAAATTGAGGAGTCGGAGTCGGGGCTTTGGCTTGCTGACTCCACAGCCCTGTGAGAAAGGAGTTACATCTAACAGAAAGGTTGTCAGAAAGTAGACAAAGAAAATAGAATAGGGTTAAATATAATTTTTGGGGTGATTTTTGCCAAAATGTATTTGGGCTGAAGTGAATTGAATCATATAGATTTGATCTAGACCCAAATTCCACATTTGAGGCACAACACTAGATGGGGCAGCACGTGCTCTAGAAGAACAAGAGCAGATCCAGTTTCCTATTCCTTGACAATCCCTTTAATTTTCTAGCCAAGCTGCATACAATCTAGAGTTAGGGTACTGGATAGGTCACCCCTATATTATGGAAACTGGAAGTGACTTCAGACCAGAAGTGACACCACATCAGTAGTCCCATCAGACAGGGAGAACCCGGTAATGGTAAATTAACCACTAAAAATCTGTAAAAACTTTGACCACAATTTAGAATTAGGATTAAAGGGGTTGTCTCCCCATGCTGCTTTACTGAGCCACAAGCAGCTTTGGATTATTGCTTTCTGTCTCTTTCTGGTCAGACTGTGGGTGGTTCTACAGCGGTGATAAGCATATCAGCTTCATATTCTCAGCTCTTCTAGTTGCAATAACATGAGAGCAGGATATCTTACCTTTAAGCTCTGAAGCGCTCTGCTCTAAAGTTAGCAAAAGGAATTACTCTCCTTTGTTTGTTAGAGATAACACATTCTTATTTCAACCTGCCGGCATCCTGTGTGCTGACCTGTGGGGATCTCAGTCCCTGCTCTCAGATAAGATAAAGAGCAGAGAGAGAAGGGGAGGCAGGACGTTAACCAGAGTCACTTGTATGCACTCAAAGCAAATACAATTTTACTAATCTTCTCAACAAAGCAAAATAAACAAAGCAATTTATTAGGACAAAGTGTTCATTTACCGTATCCTACATGTTGAAAGCTAATCTTTACAGTGAGACAACCCCTTTAAAGATAGGATTAGGGTAAGATATGATTTTTTGGGTGATTTTTAACAATATTTGATTTGGGCCAAACTGGATTCAATGACATCAACCCAAATTTGAGGCGCTGTTCTAGATGCGGTGGTGGAAGAGTAAGACCAGGTCCTGTTGCCTAATTGTGGACAATCCCTTTTAATCCCTGAAGGGCTAGCCGCACTGTACCCAGAGATTCCCTCCAGTTACACCACATCCATACTGTACTGTATATCCAGGCTGACAACACACAAAGAGAAGCAAAATAGACAACTAAATATAACCGGTTGTAGAAAAGCTCAAACACATCCAGACGTAATTAACAAAAGCAGCATCCTGCACTTTGCACACACCCCATAGGAAGACAATCAAGTTACACACTTCTTCCAAATTATCCTCATCTGGAGCCAAAACAAAACAGGATTCAAGCAGTTTTATATATTGGAGTGTGCCGAGTGAAATTACTGTTTAGTGATATCAACCTGTCTGGCCTCCAGAGATGTCTCCTTCCTGCTCAAAGCCGAGCAGTTTAAGGATTGTGATAGCATCAAAAACTTGTAATTCAGGTGTTTAGGCCGGGTTGGAGTAACATTAATCTATATTACGCTGCAGGAGACTTCTTCATGGGTTTCGGCAACGGTTTTATGCAAGACGTACGATAAAAAGCTGTAGACATGTGACCCATTAAAAAAAGGGGCATCTCGACTTTCTTAGTTGATGTAAAACATCTACATCAATAAAAGTTTGATCACTTTGTAACTGCAGCCCTAACACCACAGCCCACTGACCGTTCTCTATCCCTAAAAATATGATCCCTATGCTACAACTAATGGCAGAGACACGATGAAGATGACACCACAAATGGCTTCAGTCTGGAATTGGAGCAACAACAACAACTGATCCTAACCAACTCTCCCTAAATTTTTCCCTAGACCTATTCCTAAGACTAACTCTAACACTACACCCTGCTGACCCTTCTCTACCTCTGAAAATATCCCTAACACCAGAGCCCACTGACCATTCTCTGTCCCTAAAAACATGGTCCCTATGCTATAACTAATGGCAGAGATACGATGAAGATGACACCACAAATGGCTTCAGTCTGGAATTTGAGCAACAACAACAATTGATCCTAACTAACTCTCCCTAAATCTTTCCCTATATCTATTCCTAAGACTAACTCTAACAATACACCTTGCTGACCCTTCTCCACCTTTGAAAATATCCCTAACACCAGACCCCACTGACCGTTCTCTGTCCCTAAAAACACGGTCCCTATGCTACAACTAATGGCAGAGACACGATGAAGATGATCCCACCATTGGCTTCAGTCTGGAATTGGAGCAACAACAACAACTGATCCTAACTAACTCTCCCTAAATCTTTCCCTAGACCTATTCCTAAGACTAACTCTAACATTACACCCTGCTGACCCTTCTCCACCTTTGAAAATATCCCTAACACCAGACCCCACTGACCCTTCACTGTCCCTGAAAACACGGTCCCTATGCTACAACTATCCTCCGTGTGTGAACATTATCTTAGTATTGTAGGGAATATTAGGGATTTACTAGAGGGCCACTAGGTTCCTGGTGGAGTCGCCCCTTTTGAGACGGGAGCTCCATTTTTCTCTGGATAGGTAGATTTTCTAGTATAGTATTTTTAGGGGTATTTAGGGATAGTCTAGGAATTATGTCTGTATCTTTTATGCTATATTTATTAAAAGTCATGTTCTAGTGATATGTTGCTTATTTGTGGGTTAAGTGATTTTTGTTTAGTAGTTTTTGTCTAAGAATTGGTTAAAATCACTAACATACGTTATTTATTTTTGTTGTGTTGTTTCTATGCTACAACTAGGCAAAACCAGATATACAAGGATAACTAAGGACTCTAGATAACTGGATACAGAACACTAAACAGATTATTAGTCACAATCTCTCAAAACAGACAAAATAACTAGAACTTCATCAAACAAAACTAGACTAGGCCACACACAGGTACTAGATACAGGACACAAGAGAATATCACAAGTCACAAATGAACAGAGCTCTGCTTTTAAGTAACTTATTTTGACAAACCCAGGAAGCTATATACAGAGGTTAAAAATTAGCAACTCCCGCAATTTGGAGTTAATATTCATGCCAGTTTCATGTTACACTATTTATGAACCGTGAGGGGCACAAATCACCACCTGACAGCAAACAGATAAGAGCAAGAATTACTGATCCTTCCGTCACGCCTCACAAGTTTTCAGATTGTTTATTTCTTGACCTGTTGTAAATAACTGCTCTACTTATATCGCATTTTGTTATTTTTAAAGATTTTAAGTTCATTTGAAGGTCCATGTCTTTTGTGTATAAAAAGTCTGTGGATGTTCAGTTTCTTGTATAACATCAGGTCTGAAGAAGACAGTTAGAACTCTTGAAAGTTTACCATCAAATATACTCAGTTAGCCTCCAAAAGGTATCACATGATTTCTTCACTCTTCTACTACTTTCTATGGCTAATACGGTACAACATTATACTACTAGCAACTCCCCCTATAACAAGCAAAAGCTGCGCAGCACGGTAAACTGGTGTGTTCAGAATATGAGCAATTGTTGTACAACTGCTCCAAGCAAAGTAACAAACAGAAGTAGTTGAAATAGAAAGGAAACTTTTGGTGACTGTAACATTGGCCTTTGTGATAAACCTTTGAAATGAGTGCTAAATGACTCGCCGGCACACGTTTTCACTAATACAAGGCCCTACCTATGTTTCATCAACTACTGTCTGTAGGTCATCAAGAAAATAGGGCAGAGTGAAGTAACACATCGCTGAAGGGTCAAGCTACGCAGAGTTTGTTTATAGCTTGTAACTGTGACGATACATATTATGCATAAGAGCCATGTACACAAAGCAGTGGGATTATTTTTTTGCAAATATATATATATATATATATAAATATATATATATAATATATATATAATATATATTATATATATATATATATATATATATATTACCTGCAAGTTCAGGGAATGGTTCCAGGACAGTTCCTTGAATACATAAAATGGGTCATTTCAATGGGTACTAGCTTCTGCCCTACATACACCCGTGCTCTCTCAGGGCTACTAAATTCTAGAAAGTAATGAAGAAGGGAAAAAATCTGCAGTATGACCTTGACATTGTTGACATTCACCTGAAGGAAATGTGTTTGATTTATGCTTGTTCTTATGGACTCAGTGTTACCCTATAAGGGACACGTGCAAGAATTTTCACTTTTTGGAAATGATGCAGACATTGCAAGTCACCTCTTTGTGTGTTGTTACCCTAGATGTGGAGTACAATATGGATGTGGTGCAGCTGGAGGGAGCCCTCCAGGAATTAAAAGGGATTAAGCAACAGGACCTTCTCGTATTAATCTAGAAACACTGCTACCCCATCTAGGAAACTGCATTACTTATCTGAGTTACAGACCATATTAAAGGAGTTGTCTCCCTTCAGAGTTTCAGAGAATGCATGAATGAAATACTCTGTCACTTCCTGGTTCAGACTGACTCATTTGCACAAGCTCCATGCTTGTACAGCTCTGGCTGTGCTGTGCTTTCAGATTGTAATAAGATCAGATTAGCTTCTCAAACTACTAACAGGACTTCTTATCTGATCCCCAAAACAAAAGCCCTAATTACAGTTCTGTTTTATTTTACATAAATCAAGCTTTTTACTGCTGAGCAGCACAGGACACTGCCATGACCTGTGTGATGACATCACTCACTGTTATCTCAATGAACAAACAGCAGGGGGAGAATTGTTTACAGGTCAGTTACTGAGGGAACTGAAATAGCCAGGGAGGTCATAAATCCACTTGTATCTCCTTAGGGAAAACAGAGGAACAAAGCAATATATTTGGAAAATGTCTTTATTTTGTCTTCCCTACAATTTGAAAGCTATTCTTTGTAGCGAGACAACCCCATTAAACCTCAGAGCTGTAGTTATAATTCTGCTTGCTCCAGAGCTGAATTTTCCCAGCATTCTTAAATGTTTGTACAGAGTTTTTTCAGGTGACTCTCATCCCGAGAAGTTTTGTTACTCCAGACACAGTATAGTAGTCTGATGAAGGAAAGCAAAATGTTTCTTCTATATTATTGGTGAATGGATACGTTGTTAAAGGTATGTCTGACAAGAAGGTTGTTAACTATTTGTAAAGACAGAAGACAGAATTGTGAATGTAGATCTAGAGTACAATATGCATTGGTAATGAATAAGTACAGTATAAGTAATGCAATATACACAGTGACCCGACTAGCAGAATAGTGAGCGCAGCTCTGGAATATAATACAGGATGTAACTCAGGATCAGTACAGGATAAGCAATGTATGTACACAGTGACTGCACTAGCAGAATAGTGAGCGCAGCTCTGGAGTATAATACAGGATGTAACAGGATCAGTACAGGATAAGTAATGTATGTACACAGTACTGCACCACAGAATATGAGGTGCAGCTCTGGAATAAATACAGGATTGTAACTCGTTGATCAGTACAGAGAAGTAATGTAATGTAGTACATAGTGACTGCACCAGCAGAATATGAGTGCAGCTCTGGAGTATAATACAGGATGTAACCAGGACAGACAGGATAAGTAATGTATGTACAGTGACTGCACCACAGAATAGTGAGTGCAGCTCTGGAGGATAATACAGGATGTAACTCAGGATCAGTACAGGATAAGTAATGTAATGTATGTACAGTGACTGCACCAGCAGAATAGTGAATGCAGCTCTGGAGGATAATACAGGATGTAACTCAGGATCAGTACAGGATAAGTAATGTTATGTATGTACAGTGACTGCACCAGCAGAATACTGAGTGCAGCTCTGGGGTATAATACAGGATGTAGCTCAGGATCAGTACAGGATAAGTAATGTATGTACACAGTGACTGCACCAGCAGAATAGTGAGTGCAGCTCTGGAGTATAATACAGGATGTAACTCAGGATCAGTACAGGATATGAAATATATGTATACAATGACTGCACCAGCAGAATACTGAGTGCAGCTCTGGAGAATAATATAGGAGGTAACTCAGGATCAGTACAGGATAAGTAATGTATGTACTCAGTGACTGCACCAGCAGAATACTGAGTGCAGCTCTGGAGTATAATACAGGATGTAACTCAGGATCAGTACAGGATAAGTAATCTAATGTATGTACACAGTGACTGCACCAGCAGAATAGTGAGTGCAGCTCTGGAGTATAATACGGGATGTAACTCAGGATCAGTACAGGATAAGTAATCTAATGTATGTACACAGTGACTGCACCAGCAGAATAGAGAGTGCTGCTCTGCAGGATAATACAGGATGTAACTCAGGATAAGTACAGTACGGAGTGTATAAGACTGTGTTATATGGGTGTGGGAGCAGAGTGTATAAGGGTGTATTATATAGGTGAAGGGAGCAGTGTGTATAAGGTTGTGGTATATGGGTGGGGGGTATGAATCTAGCAGCTAAAGAGACTCAATAATTGCCCAAATCCTTCACATTAGAGCTGCCACTAGGAGAGAAGCACAAGCAGCCTATTTCACAAAGCTCAGGGGGGAGTGTGCACAGAGGGCACATGACAGCCAATCACAACATTGGGGGCGTATCCCGATCAGAGGCTGAACTAAATATCAGGCAGCCAATCACTGCACAGTGGGTGTGGCCCGACCACAGGCTGCCAAATTAGCGCTAGACACAGATTAGCCAACAGCTGCTATACTAAATGACTTAGGTAATACAAACCAATTGCAAATTTGCTTATTTTTACTGGTATGATCTAAGTAGTGAGAACACCCCTTTAACTCCAATACTACAGAAATGCTGGTCTATGCCCTTACTATCTCGCTCCTAGACTACTTTAACATCCTTCTCGGCGGCCGCTCATCTAGCACTCCTGCCCCCCTTCAAACCAACCTCAACTCTGCTGCCCGTCTTATCCACCTCTCTCCTCGATACTCCTCTGCCTCTCCCCTCTGCCAATCCCTTCACTGGCTTCCCATTGCCCAGCGAATTCATTTCAAGCTACTAACCATGACCTACAAGGCTCTCCATGACCTCTCCCCTCCATACATCTCTGCCCTGAGCTCCAACATTAAAACAAAAGAATCCACGGAAATCCAAAAATATGCCAAAAAGTGATCGATTTTATTCATCCATGTGTTTGCAACGTTTCAGCCTTGCAATAGGGCCTTTCTCAAGCCATTGTACCATTGTACTTTGTCTGGTGCTTATATTATATATGTAACACCCCTCGAAAATAAGGCGACCTGGCATTAAATTTAAAATAAATAATAAAAGTAACTTTCTTTTGCATTTTAGATGCATTGGACCAAAAAATGTCTAGACGGCCAGCTGACCCCAGCAGATGGACCCCTTTGTCTATCGATGGGGGTCTGCTCACCTCAATCAACCTGTGTTGATCAGGTGAAAATAATCTCATAACAAAGCGAAAGTGCATTATACCAGTGAGGGTCATGCAACTTCTTCATTTACTTGGGACTGCTGATGACACAGAGCACCACCGCAGTTTCCCTCCTGCATTCCCTACAGTCTCTGTTCCTTACAGTAAATGCATTCGCTGCAGAAATTCCATGCAAGATTACACTCAGAAAATCCGCGGTGGATAAGCACCCAACATGCATCAGATTTAACAAATCCCATCCACATGCTGCTGAATTTTTCTGCACGGATGATGATCTGCAGTGAATTTCCATACAGCAAAATGTAGAGGGGTGAAATCTGCTGCAAAATTACAGCGAAATTCACATTCTTTAAGGTACATGCAGGTTTCGCTGCGGACTCCATGCAGATTTGCAGCTCAGGATGGTCATATACGGTGCGGCTGCAGCACAGCTGTGGCGCGGCTAAGAACCGAACAGGGCAGACGGCACCCATGATTTTATCCCTTTCCCTTGCATTCGTTTTTTTCCTTCCCCGTCTACCAAGAGCCAGAACTATTTTTCCATTTCCGGAGACGCAAGAGGGATTTGCCTTTTGCAGGACAAGATGTATTTTATTAAAAGCACCATTAACCATAACATAGAATGTACTGGGAAACCAAAAACAAATTCTGCGTGAGGTGGAACGTGATAAAAACCACCATTTTTCGTCCTTATGGACAAAGTATCATAGTTTTTAACATGTTTCTGTAGTTTTAAAAAAATCTAAACTTTTTCTTACATTTTTTTAAATTTTTTTAACTGTCAATAGAACCTGGTTCAGCTGGATGTCCTTCAAGAATTCTTCTTTATACCTCTATATCACCTCTTAAAGTAACTCTACATTAATCGTTTTTTGAACTTGTACTTTTTATGGGAGGCCCTTCCTGTTCCCCCCCAGCTTTTTTTTCTTTCTTTTTGTGTCTTGTTTGTTTTTATTGTATGAGTTTGGGTGCTGTGATGTCCTTTACATGGTCTTTTATGGTGTTCACACTTTCTTCCCATGTAGTCTTTGTGTATTCAATCTTCTGTAAAAGGGTGCTTACAGGACCCTGCGGTCATCCAGGTTTCTTCCCCTTTTCTTTTCCCCTTTTTTTTGGGGGGGGGAGGAGGAGAGAGAGACTTCATTTATGCCAATCTGCATTGCTTACAACAGAACTCGGCGGATGCCAGTGTTCTAGTTCTTGTATACTACTTTGATATTGGCGCTTTACCCCCTTTTATTCCTCAATGTTATTGGAATTTCGACTTCTTACTACCTTTCGTTCGTAATACATGTCACGTCTTGTTATAAATAAAGCCCCCTTTTTTGACTGATAAAAGAAATGGACATTCCCCACCGAGGGAGAAACCTCCCACTCCTCCTCAAGGCCTTGCCGTCTGACCTGAGGATGTGTTTTTTTTGTTTTTTTTTGGGGGGGGTTTCTTTCCTCTTTCTCCCTACCCTGAGGAATCTCCGTTGTTGCTGATCCTTTATCAGGTATAAGCAGAGCCATCTTAACGGAATTATGGGCCCCTGGGCATAGCACTGTAGTGGGCCCTGCTCAAATTCATGACATCACACGTGGTCATGCTTCTAGCCACCCCCAAGAACAACCATATTATTACGCCACTTATGTCTTGACACCAGCATCCTGTAAGACTATTTGGCAGGGCAGGGAGCCTTCGGCACCCTTTTCCACCATGGTTTTTAACTGTTGGCAAATCCTAAAAACACACAAACAGTTAAATAAGCAAAGCCAACCAAGGGATCCAGGGTATGTTTCTTGTATTCCTGGGACATACATACACCACTTGGGACCTCTATACTTGTGGGGCCCCCGGGCAACTGCCTAGTGTGCCCAATGGAAAAGATGGCCCTGGGTATAAGAACTGGGAAATCTTATTGCCTTGTTCTCTGGACTCATGTTGAAGTTTTCCCTTGTTAAAACCTACAGCAACTTATTGTTGACTGGTTACCTGTGATGCTTTGATATGTTATACTACCTATAATTTTCCTCTTGATTGCCATGTGAGATGTTTGAATATGTTTATTGTTTCTAAATAAAAGCTCTTGAATATGAAAATTTTTTAACTGCAAAGCCATTTTTTTTATTTTTCCAGCTACGGACCTCAATGAGGGCTGAAGTGTAGTTTTTTATTGGTACTATTTTGGGATACATGCAAGGTTTCGCTCACTTTTAGAGTATGCATGTACTGTATGCACCGCAATACAGCGTGTGTTTTAGAAGTACGTGCTGGCCAGAGCGGATAGCCGGCTCCCATTGAATTATTTTCCCCGGTGCGTATTGGACGCCGGGGAAAATGTTGGGTAATCATAGCTTTCAATGAGAGCTATGAATTACCGTATTTGCAGGGAGAAGTGTCAGGTTTATTGCAGCGCAATTAGGCACTGAATTATGTCCCTCAAATACGCCGTGTGAACATAACGGCCCGTCTACACGACATGCTTTTACAAATGGATTTTTATGCAAATTCAGGTTTTTAAAAAACCGCAACAATCCGACGTTAAAACCATCTCCATAGACCTAAATTGAAAATGCAGTCCACACGACTCGTATTTTCAATAGGTCAGATCGTAAAAATGCTGTTTTTGCAAAAAGTCTTGGGATATGTTCATTCTTTTTGCTGGATTTGCAAAAATAAATTTGGCGTTGAGTATTTTAACCAATGTCGTGTGGACACAGCCTTAAAGGGGTTTTGCCAAGAAGTGAGTTCCTCACCTAACAGGCTGATACTCCCCTCTTGAGGTGTGAAAAAAGGCGACGTTGTGTTTCTGTGTTTAAAAAAACAAGTATCTCCTCTGTGATGTCATCGCACCACCTCCCATGCACGTTCCTGATACTCAGTCTCTGTAGTTGAGCAAACATGTTTGGCTAAACATGTGTATTGTGCACAAGCTCTATGGGTTTTGTTTCTCTCTCAGGAGAGAAGATAAGCCTCGACCAGGCAGTATTCTTTGATTTGTTCACAAACTGATGCAGGGGGAGGGGGGAGGGCTGAGCAGGGAGCGGCTGAATGTTTACTCAGATAATTGCAACCAGCGCATTCTCTATACAGCAGACACAGGATCTTCTCTCCCCAGTCCCTTCATGTTCCCTGCCATCAGATAAGAAGTGCAAACAACCCAAGCGCGGCCAGATCAGCTCCTGGTCGTATCTAATATAAACAGTCAGGAAACTAAGGGCATGTAAGGAAGGCTGTAGCTCTCACAGGCTACACTTTTTTTTAATGACATATATTTAGAAAAGTGATAAAATACCCATTTTGGAGGATCCCACGTCAACATTAGATCGTGGGGCAAACCCCCTTTAATTCCTATTTTGCTGCGTCGCAAACTGGCAAAAAAAATACATATATATATTTGGTTTATTTTGTTGTTGGGTATTTTTTTCTACAATGTTCATCGTGTGAGATGAATAATGCAAATGAATCATTTTAATGGATCTGACAGCCGGATGCACTGGTAACAGTAACATTTAGCTTGTTGCTTTTATTTCATTATTTTAATTATAAGCTTTTAAAAGAGGAATGTTTTGAAAATTTCATTTTGTTGAAAGGGCGGTCAGGGATCTGAAAGGGCGGTCCGTCATTCACTACAATTATTTTCTGCATCGTGGCCCTAGGGCCCCATACACAGTAGGGTTAGCAGAGGTGCAGTGACATTCGTCTGCTCCGGGCCCCATACACAGTAGGGTTAGCAGAGGTGCAGTGACATTTGTCTGCTCCGGGAACCCATACACAGTAGGGTTAGGAGAGGTGCAGTGACATCCGTCTGCTCTGGGCCCCATACACAGTAGGGTTAGCAGAGGTGCAGTGACATCCATCTGTTCTGGGGCCCCACACACAGTAGGGTTAGCAGAGGTGCAGTGACATCCGTCTGTTCCGGGGCCCCGTACAAAGTAGGGTTAGCAGAGGTGCAGTGACATCCGTCTGCTCCGGGGCCCCATACACATTAGGGTTAGCAGAGGTGCAGTGACATCCGTCTGCTCCAGGGCCCCATACACATTAGGGTTAGCAGAGGTGCAGTGACATCCGTCTGCTCCAGGGCCCCATACACAGTAGGTTAGCAGAGGAGCAGTGAAAATCCGTCTGCTCCAGGGCCCCATACACATTAGGGTTAGCAGAGGTGCAGTGACATCTGTCTGCTCCTGGGCCCCACACACAGTAGGGTTAGCTGAGTTTCAGTGACAACTGTCTGCTCCTGGCCCCATACACAGTAGGGTTAGCAGAGGTGCAGTGACAAATGTCTGCTCCAGGCTCCATACACAGTAGGGTTAGCAGAGGTCGTGACATCTGTCTGCTCCTGGGCCCCCTACACTGTAGGTTAGCAGATGTGCAGTGACATCCGTCTGCTCCAGGGCCCCATACACAGTAGGGTTAGCAGAGGTGCAGTGACATCCGTCTGCTCCAGGGCCCCATACACATTAGGGTTAGCAGAGGTGCAGTGACATCCGCCTGCTCCTGGGCCCCATACACAGTAGGGTTAGCAGAGGTGCAGTGACATCTGTCTGCTCTTGGGCCTCATACACAGTAGGGTTAGCAGAGGTGCAGTGACATCAGTCTGCTCCGGGGCCCCATACACAGTAGGGTTAGCAGAGGTGCAGTGACATCCGTCTGCTCCGGGGCCCCATACACAGTAGAGTTCACTGTCGTGTCAGAAACATGTCTGGTCATCCCCTGGGTCATTTTGGTCATTTTGGTGATGAGCTGCTCTCCTGTAGTGTTTGTCTGCCCTAGCGACATCCACTTCTTGTATAAATGGCAGATGGTGCTCCACAGTTTCCAAGTCCCTTATTCCTAATGGCATCATTTGTCCACTCACAAAACACTTTTACCACCGCGGCACAAACAGACTTCACAAGTTGTGAAGTGCTAAAAATATCACCACCCTTAGCATAATTAGCCTTTTTTTTTACAGCCTATCACACACCTTGTAGACCCACAAAGCCAGCTCACCACATGTGACTTCCTCCACACACTGCCGACATCCAAAGAAGGAAGAGGTCATAATAATGTGACTCAGCAATGTTTTTTCTCCAGAGCCGAGGTCTGCACTAGTGCAGCGTCCTGTATAGTATATATTACAACATTCACCTCTCACACTCCAGGGCTGGGGTCTGCAGTGGTGCAGCGTCCTGTATAGTATATACTACAACATTTACCTCCCATACTCCAGGGCCGGGGTCTGCAGTAGTGCAGCGTCCTGTATACTATATACACAACATTCACCTCTCACACTTCAGGGCCGGGGTCTGCAGTAGTGCAGCGTCCTGTATACTATATACACAACATTCACCTCTCATACTCCAGGGCCAGGGTCTGCAGTGGTGCAGCGTCCTGTATACTATATACTACAACATTCACCTCTCACACTCCAGGGCCGGGGTCTGCAGTGGTGCAGCGTCCTGTATAGTATATATTACAGTGCTCACCTCCTCTCATACTCCAGGGCTGGGGTCTGCAGTGGTGCAGAGTTCTGTATAGTATATATTACAATGCTCACCTCCTCTCATACTCCAGGGCTGGGGTCTGCAGTGGTGCAGCGTCCTGTATAGTATATATTACAACATTCACCTTCTCTCATACTCCAGGGCCGGGGTCTGCAGTAGTGCAGCGTCCTGTATACTATATACTACAACATTCACCTCTCATACTCCAGGGCCGGGGTCTGCAGTGGTGCAGCGTCCTGTACAGTATATACTATAACACTCACCTCCTCTCATACTCCAGGGCTGGGGTCTGCAGTAGTGCAGCGTCCTGTATAATATATACTAGAACATTCACCTCCCATACTCCAGGGCCGAGGTCTGCACTAGTGCAGCGTCCTGTATACTATATACCATACATGCCAACTCTCCCGCTTTTGGCGGGGGGTCCCGCTAATTGGTATCCCTCCAGCCCTCCCGGCAGAGTTGCCATTCCTCCCGCCGCCAGCGGGCGGCGGGGCTCTTAAACTGACCGCGGCGACAGAGTAGCGCTAGTGCTACTCTGGCACCGCCGGGCCGTTCCCACAGGCGGGTGAAGCGGCGGCTGCGGCTGCTCACCCGCCCGGAGTCTCGCTGTGCAGGGAGGAGGCAGGAGGGATCGCTCCCTTCTCCCTCCTCCCCCTGTATGTCCGGCGCCTGTGTACATACAGGTCAGCGGCGCAGGGGAAGTGACGCGCGGCTGCAGGGGAGTGACGTGCGGCTGCTCTCACTTCCCCTGCGTCGCTGAGGAGATCGTCCGGAGCGGCCGTGCTGCAGGAGCCTTGTGAGATGAGTGGCTTTTATTATTTTATTTTTATTAGCTTTAGGGGGGCTCTACCTCTCAACAGAGGGGGCATCTACCTGGCAAACAATGGGGGCACTACCTGGTAACAGAGGGGCACTACCTGGCAAACGATGGGGGCACTACCTGGCAACAGAGGGGGCACTACCTGGCAAACAATGGGGGCACTACCTGGCAAACAATGGGGGCACTACCTGGCAACAAAGGGGGCACTACCTGGCAACAAAGGGGGCACTACCTGGCAACAAAGGGGGCACTACCTGGCAACAAAGGGGGCACTACCTGGCAAACAATGGGGGCACAAACTGGCAAACAATGGGGCACTACCTGACAAACAATGGGGGCATCTACCTGGCAAACAATGGGGGCACTACCTGGCAACAGAGTGGGCACTACCTGGCAAACAATGGGGGCACTACCTGGCAACAAAGGGGGCACGACCTGCAAACAATGGGGCACTACCTGGCAAACAATGGGGCACTACCTGGCTAACAATGGGGGGCACTACCTGGCAAACAATGGAGGCACTACCTGGCAAACAATGGGGGCATCACCTGGCAAACAATGGGGGCACTACCTGACAAACGATGGGGGCATCTACCTGGCAAACAATGGGGCACTACCTGGCAACAGAGTGGGCACTACCTGGAAAACAATGGGGGCACTACCTGGCAACAAAGGGGGCACGACCTGGCAAACAATGGGGGCACTACCTGGCAAACAATGGGGGCATACCTGGCAACCAGATGGGGCACTACCTGGCAAACAATGGGGCACTACCTGGCAAACAATGGGGCATCTACCTGGCAAACAATGGGGGCATCACCTGGCAACAGAGGGGGCACTACCTGGCAAACAATGGGGGCACTACCTGGCAAACAATGGGGGCATCACCTGGCAACAGAGGGGGCACTACCTGGCAAACAATTGGGCACTACCTGGCAAACAATGGGGGCACTACCTGGCAAACAATGGGGGCACTACCTGGCTAACAATGGGGGCACTACCTGGCAACAGAGGGGGCAACTACCTGGCAACAGGGGGCACTACCTGGCTCACAATGGGGGCACTACCTGGCAACAAAGGGGCATCTACCTGGCTAACAATGGGGGCATCTACCTGGCAACAGAGGGGCACTACCTGGCTCACAAAGGGGGCAATACCTGGCTAACAATGGGGATATCTACCTGGCAACAGAGGGGGCAA
Source organism: Phyllomedusa bahiana (assembly GCA_025379985.1). Taxonomy (NCBI): domain Eukaryota; kingdom Metazoa; phylum Chordata; class Amphibia; order Anura; family Hylidae; genus Phyllomedusa; species Phyllomedusa bahiana. Next base: position 53,175 of record JAODAL010023715.1, read on the forward strand.
CTACCTGGCAACAGAGGGGGCACTACCTGGCAACAGAGGGGGCACTACCTGGCAAACAAAGGGGGCACTACCTGGCTAACAAAGGGGGGATTCTACCTGACTAACAAAGGGGGGCACTACCTGGCTAACAAAGGGGGGCATCTACCTGGCTACAGAGGGGGCATCTACTTGGCTACAAGGGGGCATCTACTTGGCTACAAGGGGGCATCTACCTGTCTGAACGGGGCACTACCTGGTTATGGGGGGCTACTACCTGGCTATAAGGGCATCTACCTGGCTTTCTTCCAAAGCCGTTATGCAGTAGGTCGAGTAGGTGTGGCTTTTTTAAGGGGCGTGGCACACTGACAAGATGGGCGTGTCCATGCAAATATTTGCTGTGGCGCGCTTAGCGCGCCGCCCACTGCGATCTCCTGCTTTTTCAATTTCAAAAGTTGGCAACTATGCTATATACTACAACATTCACCTCCCATACTCCAGGGCCAGGGGCTGCAGTAGTGCAGCGTCCTGTATACTATATACTACAACATTCACCTCCCGTACTCCAGGGCCGGGGTCTGCAGTAGTGCAGCGTCCTGTATACTATATACTACAACACTCACCTCCTCTCATACTCCAGGGCCGGGGTCTGCAGTAGTGCAGCGTCCTGTATACTATATACTACAACATTCACCTCTCATACTCCTGGGCCGGGGTCTGCAGTGGTGCAGCATCCTGTTTACTTTATACTACAACATTCACCTCCCATACTCCAGGGCCGGGGTCTGCAGTGGTGCAGCGTCCTGTATAGTATATACTATAACATTCACCTCCTCTCACATACCTCCCAACTTTTAGAGACTGCAAAGAGGGACACATCAGGCCACGCCTCTAACCATGCCCAATACATGACATCACACCAAGACACGCCTCTAACCACCCCCAAACACATACATGCCAACTTTTTAGATAGTCAAAAAAGGACACATTTTCAGGATTGCACTGTACCCAATAATGAAATATTAAGTAAGTTGTTATGTAATATACAGAGAGGAAGCAATCGGATACTTTTTAAAGCAAGACAGTCAGTTTATTGACGCAAATCTATTTCTCAAATGAAAAAGAGGGACATTTATAGAGCAAAGAGGGACAGAGGGACAAGAGTCAAAAATAGGGACTGTCCCTCCAAAATAGGGACAGTTGGGAGGTATGCTCTCATACTCCAGGGCTGGGGTCTGCAGTAGTGCAGCATCCTGTATAATATATACTACAACATTCTGCTCTCCTACTCCAGGGCCGGGGTCTGCAGTGGTGCAGGGTCCTGTATAGTATATATTACAGTGCTCACCTCCTCTCATACTCCAGGGCTGGGGTCTGCAGTAGTGCAGAATTCTGTATAGTGTATATTACAGTGCTCACCTCCTCTCATACTCCAGGGCCGGGGTCTGCAGTAGTGCAGAGTTCTGTATAGTATATATTACAGTGCTCACCTCCTCTCATACTCCAGGGCCGGGGTCTGCAGTAGTGCAGAGTTCTGTATAGTATATATTACAATGCTCACCTCCTCTCATACTCCAGGGCTGGGGTCTGCAGTGGTGCAGCGTCCTGTATAGTATATACTATAACATTCACCACATCTCATACTCCAGTGCCGGTGTCTGCAGTAGTGCAGCGTCCTGTATAGTATAACATTCACCTCTCATACTCCAGGGCTGGGGTCTGCAGTAGTGCAGCGTCCTGTATACTATATACTATAACATTCACCTCCTCTCATACTCCAGGGCCGGGGTCTGCAGTGGTGCAGAGTTCTGTATAGTATATATTACAATGCTCACCTCCTCTCATACTCCAGGGCCGGGGTCTGCAGTGGTGCAGCGTCCTGTATAGTATATATTACAGTGCTCACCTCCTCTCATACTCCAGGGCCGGGGTCTGCAGTGGTGCAGAGTTCTGTATAGTATATATTACAATGCTCACCTCCTCTCATACTCCAGGCTTGGGTCTGCAGTGGTGCACCCGTCCTGTATATATATACTATAACATTCACCTCCTCTCATACTCCAGGCCGGGTGTCTCAGAAATGCAGCTTCCTGTATAGTATAACATTCACCTCTCATACTCCGGGGCTGGGTCTGCAGTAGTGAAAGCTTTCCTGTATACTATATACTAATAACATACACCTCTCATACTCCAGGGCCGGGGTCTGCAGTAGTGCAGCGTCCTGTATAGTATATACTATAACATTCACCTCTCATACTCCAGGGCCGGGGTCTGCAGTAGTGCAGCGTCCTGTATACTATATACTACTACATTCTCCTCCTCTCTTCCTCCATATAACATATATCTGACGTTCTTTTACCATGCACTGCAGCAAACAAATATATCACATGCCTGGGAGATGAAATACCTTCCTGGTGTGCGGAGCTGTATATCACATATTGTACCAGCTTCCTTTGATAACACTTCTTGGAAAGTGATGTATTAACAGGGAAGTGCATTATAGCGGCTCTGCCAGTTTTCAAGACACTTTACAAGGAGTGTTATCAAAAAGGAGATAATGGGAGTTATTTATCAAGTGGGAGCAAGTACTCAGCCGGGGATTGTCAGGACACATATATCACCCACCCTGGGTGTGTTACGTTTCAATTATATCGGAGGCTACCAGAAACTCTCATCCTTGCCGACACTGGATACAGCAGATGTTTCTCATTGAATATAAGGCCATAGAGATGGAGCGCCAGTTTGGAGCCACCATCACCATTAGGTCATTTCAGTATGAGCAATTCTCTACCATACTAGGGCAGGTTAGTGCTGCTCGGACCTGGGCCTGTTGGGTTTGACACTGGTTCCACTTATCTAGTGATAAAATCCAGGTCTGGGGCATCCTAATTCTCACTTTGTTACAGTCTGAATATACCCTAATCCTAATCATAACCTTTAGCCAATAGTAGGAGGTTTTTTTTTTTTACTGTTTTTTAAGGGTTAATTTACCACTCTTCAGCTTTTTTAGCCCCATGGCGCTATAGGTCTGACATCACTTCCATTCCGATATCATTAAAGGGGTTTTGCCACGATGTAATGTTGACGTGGGATCCTCCAAAATGGGTTTTTAATCACTTTTCTAAATATATGTGATTACAAAAATTGCAGCCTGAGAGAGCTACAGCCTTCCTTACATGCCCTTGGTTACTTCAAAGCTTCTATTAGATACGACCTGACAAGAGCTGCTGTCTGCGGGCCCGGGCTTGCGAGAGTTTTCTTATCTGATGAGCCCTGAGCTGCAGAAGTTTTTAAGGCACCGGGTAGAAATATGTTTTCTTTTGTATACAGAATAAACTAGTTGTAGTGTGATTAGTTTCCCTGCTTTATCTGATAACAGGGAACATGAAGGAGCTTTTCAAGCTGCTGTGGAGAAAAGGTGTTGTCTTTTTATACAGAATCCAAAATTTTAATAGTTTGATTATTTGAGTGAACATGTCACACGATCCCTTATGCAGCTTTGTGCTCTGGCTGTGTGCGTCTCTCTTTCAGAGCTCCGTGGTTTGTTTACATTAGCATCTTAGCAGATAAGGCTCCTCCTGATAGTGCCGTCTGAGGCTGTGTCTTGCTGTATTGAGAATCCACTCTTTACTGTTTATTATTTCACTTAAGTTTTGAGACGCTCCCTTGGATTCCTCACTCCTCAAACCGCCCCCACCCTCTCGACTCAGTGTGATTTGTTTACATCCTGCTCTCATGCTGACAGGAGGTACGTGCCTGGCCTCTTGGCAAATCCCCTTTAAGGAAACCCTAATGGGACATCAGACCCAGAGGTGTAACTTGAAGCCCCCTTGAGGACGCAATGTATTGGCGAAACGTACGTCGGGGTTACTGGAGGTACATGGACTACATATAAATATGGGTAATTTAATTTTACTCAATAGTATCGGCATATACTTGTGTATTGGTCCAGATGTAATTATTATGAGTAGTGTATAATTATTATAGAATATTTAATCCATATATTGGGAACTGTTCTTTTTGTATGTGACCTTTTATACGCTATTTATTACCCTATGTTGTTTAGACTTTTGGTATTGTTATGCACCTCTTTGCATTCAACTGTGGGATCCTGTTTTATGTGTTGTTATGAGATTTTAATATTCAATAAATGCTTTTTGTTTTATTTGGTGGTGGATTAAGCTCCTTTTTTTCTCTTTTGTAAATTATATGTTTTGGGAGTATTCCATTATTACTACTTTTTTGGTTGTGGATTTTTGGGGCATTTTTTGTTAATTCTTAATTTGTTACAGTCTGAATCTAACACTAATCCTAATCATAACCTTTGGCCAATGGTAGGAGGTTTTTTTTATTGTTTTTTAAGGGTTAATTTACCACTCTTCAGCGTTTTCAGCCCCATAGAGCTATAGGTCTGACATCACTTCCATTCCAACCCTAATGTGACATCAGACCCAGAGGTATAACCTGAAGCCCCTGGGCCCTAAGTGCAAATAGTGAAATGGGGCCCCTCAGTTACCATGTGCCATTTACAATGCTATGGCAGAAGAGATTTTGGCGCCCCCTCAGGCTGCAGGGCCTGGTAGCGACTGGTACCTCTGCACCCCCTGTAGCTACGCCCCTGATCAGACCGAGAGTACCACTGGAGTAGAGCAGTAAATTAGCCACAACAAACTAGTAAAATAAAAATCTTAACCTCACCCTAACTTTTAGAGGTTATGGCTGATTTTTGGGCGATTTATGCCAAATAGTGATTCAGACTTAAAATTGAGTTTCTAGATCAATTCCAAAACGATACAAACATATATACCGTGTTTCCCCGATAGTAAGACACCCCCGATAGTAAGATGTAGCGGGGAGTTTAGGGAGGTCCACTAATGTAAGACGTACCCCGAAAGTAAGACGTAGTAAACTGTACGTTGTCTGCGCTCGGGCGCTGCGATGACCCGGGCGCTGACAGGGACGCTTCAGCTATATGCGGCTCCTCAGGGAGTGCATATAACTGAATGCCGAGTACAGCGCACAGTGTCCGGGCGCTGCGCTGGCCGGGCACTGTCCGCGATTCCTTCACCTATATGCGACTCCTCCGGAGCGCACACAGGTGAAGGGATACCACTGCGGGGCACAGAGCGAGCGCTCCGTGCTCCGCAGTGGCCTCCGGGCGACCGCAGACTCGCGGCTATCCGGAGCTCCCGGCACAGGCAGCGTGTGTCATCACGCTGCGTGCGCGGCCTGATGATGTCATCCGCCTGTGCCGGCAAGAAGATAGAGCAGAGCCGAGAGCGTGGAAGACGGAGCAGCGGGGATCCAGGTAAGTGATTGTTTTTTTATTTTGATATTATTGCCTACAGCCTGCCTATACCTGCCTACAACTGCCTATACCTGCCTTATACCTGCCTACAGCTGCCTATACCTGCCTTATACCTGCCTACAGCTGCCTATACCTGCCTACAGCCGGCCCGATACCTGCCCTATACCTGCCTACAGCTGCCTATACCTGCCCTATACCTGCCTATACCTGCCTTATACCTGCCCTATACCTGCCTACAGCTGCCTTTACCTGCCTACAGCCGGCCCTATACCTGCCTACAGCTGCCTATACCTGCCTACAGCTGCCTATACCTGCCTACAGCTGCCTATACCTGCCCTATACCTGCCTATAGCCTGCCCTATACCTGCCTATGGGGCCATATACCTGCCTATGGGGCCATTTACCTGCCTATAATCTGCTTATGGCGGACATATACCTGCCTATTACCTGCGTATGGGGCCATATACCTGCCAATATAAGACATACCCCGAAAGTACGACATAGTGGGACTTTTGGGGGTAAAAAGAATGTATGACGCTGTCTTACTTTCGGGGAAACACGGTAAGCTCACCCTGTCTCTCTTGGTCTTAGTAATCAACGCAGCTGCACGGAGAAGATCCTGAAGCATGGCGGCAAATAGAGAATAGCAAAATATAGCTCCAGCAGCAACAAAAAATGATAGGCAGGGCCGTATTTTCCACTAGGCACTCATGGGCACGTGCCTAGGGCGGCGCCTGTTAGGGGGCGGCACTGTAGCAGGATCCCACTCAGCAACGCACGGACGGTGCCGAAGAGCAGAAGACCGAGGCCTCCCGCTCTTCAGGACAGGTAAGTGAATCGGAGGGGGAGGGGCTGGAGGCAGGTGAAATGTGACTGGGGGCAGGTGAAATGTGACTGGGGGCAGGTGCAATGTGACTGGGGAGGCAGGTGCAATGTGACTGGGGAGGCAGGTGAAATGTGACTGGGGAGGCAGGTGAAATGTGACTGGGGAGGCAGGTGAAATGTGACTGGGGAGTGGAGGCAGGTGAAACGTGACTGGGGAGTGGAGGCAGGTGAAACGTGACTGGGGAGTGGAGGCAGGTGAAAAGTGACTGGGGAGTGGAGGCAGGTGAAACGTGACTGGGGAGTGGAGGCAGGTGAAACGTGACTGGGAGTGGAGGCAGGTTAAACGTGAGTGGGCAGTGGAGGCAGGTGAAACGTGAGTGGGGAGTGGAGGCAGGTGAAACGTGGGTGGGGAGTGGAGGCAGGTGAAACGTGAGTGGGGAGTGGAGGCAGGTGAAACGTTGGTGGGGGTCTGGAGGCAGGTGAAACGTGGGTGGGGAGTGGAGGCAGGTGAAACGTGGGTGGGAGTGGAGGCAGGTGAAACGTGGGAGGGGAGTGGAGGAAGGTGAAACGTGTGTGGGGAGTGGAGGCAGGTGAAACGTGAGTGAGAGGTGTTAGGAATGGTGGGAGGATGGGGGAAGGCAGGGGAACATGTTATAGGTGCCAGACTATATGTGTGTCACTGTCATATAATGGGAGGTATCAGACTATATGGAGCTGCCTATCATATAATGGGAGTTATCAGACTATATGGAGCTGTCTATCATAGGAGGTATCAGACTATATGGAGCTGTCTATCATAGGAGGTATCAGACTATATGGAGCTGTCTATCATAGGAGGTATCAGACTATATGGAGCTGTGTGTCACTGTCATATAATGGGAGGTATCAGACTATATGGAGCTGTCTATCATATAATGGGAGGTATCAGACTATATGGAGCTGCCTATCATATAATGGGAGGTATCAGACTATATGGAGCTGCCTATCATATAATGGGAGGTATCAGACTATATGGAGCTGCCTATCATATAATAGGAGGTATCAGACTATATGGAGCTGCCTATCATATAATGGGAGGTATCAGACTATATGGAGCTGCCTATCATATAATGGGAGGTATCAGACTATATGGAGCTGCCTATCATAGGAAGTATCAGACTATATGGAGCTGTCTATCATAGGAGGTATCAGACTATATGGAGCTGTCTATCATATAATGGGAGGTATCAGACTATATGGATTCTTGGGGCCTACCAGTGGAGTTGAGTCTATATTTTCTGATTGTAGATTTGTTTGGTCGTCTGTATACGAGTATGATCTATGACAGACATTCTCACCCAGAGCAACAAATCAGACTTCATTTTCCCAGAATGTTCTAAGAAATGAAGGCGGTGGTAGGGGGAGGGGCAGGGGGAGGACACTGGGGCCCTGCCTTCACAGTGGACAGGTCTCATAGTTAGATGGAAGGTCTAATAAGATTATATAGCTGAGATGGCCAAGGGGTCATACAGCCTGAGGCTGCTCTCACACAGCGCCTTTTTGATGCGTCTGTTAATGTGTGTTTTTGTGCAGTAAGGCGCGGTGATTAATACTGTACATTGCTGCTGTGCAAAAATCGTGATTTTACCAGGACTTTTGTGCAGCATTGTACAGCATCAATTGTTGTGCCGACCTACACAAAAAACACACATTAACAAACGCATCAAAAAAGGTGCTGTGCGAGAGCCCCCTTAGGCTGTTATGCTGCACGACCACCTGGCCCTACGAGGTGCCGCCCTAGACACCCGCCTATATGCTACCTATATACACATCACATGAGTGCCCTATATGATACTGACACCTATACAACACATCACATGACACACAGCTCCATATAGTCGGATACCTCCTATTATATGACATACAGCTCCATATAGTCTGATACCTCCCATTATATGATAGACAGCTCCATATAGTCTGATACCTCCCATTATATGATAGACAGCTCCAGAAGCCAGGAAGCTGAGATGTGGCCATGATGCAGTTCTCTGGTAAATATGATCCCAGCTACTCAACCCTCTTGAGGAGTTGATTTTTGGGGCTCAACAGTGGAGTTGATTCTTGGGTCCCACCATTGGAGTTGACTCTAAGGTCCACCAGGCGAGTTGATTCTTAGGGCCCATCATTGGAGTTGATTCTGGAGCCCAGCAGTGGAGTTGATTCTGGGGGTTCCACGCTAAGGCTACTGTACATGCATCTTATACTCTGTCTCTTCCTTTTTGCCTCTATCTCCCAAGGATATTTATGCAGTTGAAAAGAATCTCCAAGCCTGTCATGATCAGGGCACCACTGGAGGTTTCCATTGTTCCCCTGTGGGCCAGTCCGAGCCTGCCCTGGATGCCATGGTCAACAGTGGCTGTGGCATCTAGGTGGTTGACAGAGGCAGGGATTGCCTCTGGGTCTGACATGCACAGGAGTCTATAAGATCCTGCTGGAGACAGAGTGTAACATACTGCCTGTCAAAGACATAATGCACAGCAATAAAGTAATTTAGGGCTATGTATTTTAAGAAATTATATAGTCTAGTCTCACAATGGAACTAAAAAAAGTTAAATTTTTTAAAACAAAAAAAAGAACAAACACAAACCCCCTTGTTTCCCAATGAAAACTCCTTAATTTAAAAAAATAAGAATTGTATATATAGTAGATAACTATAATATTGTCATATTTTTTAATACATATGGTGACTGCCACAAAGAAAAAAAAAAACATGTCAGAATTTAATTTTGTGTTCATCCAGTCTCAACAAACAGAATATAAAAGTGTTAAAATCTTT
>JAODAL010023716.1:0-62089 GCA_025379985.1 Phyllomedusa bahiana
TTGGGGAAAGTTGGTTTTTTAAGATTTGGGGATGCTGCGTCAATGAAAAAAGGGGGTGGCAAAAGTAAAAAAAACAGTATTGTTTGTTTCGTAGATACATGGTATTTTTGGCAAAAAACAACCTGTCTGATAAAGATTGCTGGATTGTAATTTAACTGAAGGTGGATTAAAAACGGGTGGAAAAGGGGTTTTAAAATTTTAAAAATGAAACCTATCTGAAGTATATTAAATAAAAGGGAGTTTTGCCCCCCTAACAAAGAGCCTGCGTTATGAAATGATGTTATCCAATAAAATTCAGGCTGCCCAATACCAGGAAATATTTAAATAGCAAACTTTTAAAAATAAAGATATTGCGTGAATGTCTACATAAGTTTGGTGATTTTTGCATGTTTTTATAGATGGTTGTTGTGTTCGCCCCGGGGGGCCCCCGCTCCCCCGACTTTCAGCGGTAGATGTGTTTTAAAAATTCTTAGCTAACTACATAAAATTTCAAATCTCAAATCTAAACTAAATTGGAAGGATCACAGCAAATAGTAGGGGTTTCTTGTGCAGAAATAGACTAATTTTGCTGAGTTTTGGAAAAGGCAGAGCGCCACCCTATTCTTATAAGGTGAGGAAACAAGGGGCCCGAACAGAAAGGTGTTCTATGTTAAAAAGAGGTCATGTGTTTTTTCCAGCAATGAATTTACACATCCCAGTATGACGTCGCACAACATTCCCCCTGCTTATTCTGTATTGATTTGCTGGCCGCCAAAATAAAAGGAAGCGCCAAAAAATGGCGCGTTTAATAGATGATGCACAGATTGAAACCCCAAATTATCGCTATTGAAAATTTTCGATCCATAAAAACCTTGCCGATTTCAACTTTGTCGATAAAAATCGCTCAACACTACCCATCAGTATCTTTTTGGATTGGGGGGGAAGTGGGTTTAGGGAAATCGTGTAAACACGGGATAGATAAGTTTTAAACTAGAAGTTTTTTCAACACATCAAAAAAAATAAATTGCTGTTTTTCTTCTATCTGACTGAAATCAGAATTTAGGTCAATTGGGTTTAAAAAATATTTATTTTTCCCCCAAATGCCAGAAAAATGAGAGAGGAAATTTTTAAAGGCATTTTTTTTTTTATTTTTGGAAAGTCAATAGTTTACTACACTATTTTTTTTGGGAAACTGAGTTAAAATTTGGGCACCTGTGGATGTATTTAGCGCACACCAGAAAAAACATGCTTTTGTGTGTAAAAACATGGGAAAATTAAAGAAAACTCCAAGTATCAGGAAAAGAGAAATTTTGGAAATTGCCAAGTTGGGTCATTGGGGGCAATTTCCGATACCTGAAAATGCTCATTATCTGTAAAACAAAAATATGCAAATACAAACAAGATGGGAATGTCAACTATTATGTCAGGAAAGGGTAGGGTTCTTGTCTCATAAAAGAGCATGCTTTGGCCGACATGTGCTATCAACCCCAAAAAACAAAAGCAAAAGACCTTTAAAGATGTTTGGGGGAAGCTGGTAAGATTTTTTTCTACAGTAAAAATAGTATTGTATCAACATGGGCTGAAAGGCTGATCTGCCAGGAGGAAGTCATAACTCCAAAAGAAACATATGAAAGCCAGATTAATATTTTCAAATGCACACAGGAACAAAGACCTACATTTTTGGAGGCATGTTCTGTGGTCTGATGGAACGGTTTGGCCGTAATTACCATTGTTATGTTTGGAGGAAAAAGGGAGAAGCTTGAAAGCATAAGAGCACCATCCCAACTATGAAACACGAGGGTGGCAGCATCATGTTGTGGGGTTGTTTGGCTGCAGGAGGGAATGCTGCACTTCACAAAATAGATGGTAGTAAGAGGAAAGAAGATTATGCGGCAATACTGAAACAACATCTCAAGACATCAGCCAGGAGGTTAAAGCTTGGGTGGAAATGGGTCTTCCAAATGGACAATGACCTGAAGCATACTGCCAAACTGGTTACAAAGTGGCTTAAGGATAACCAAGTCAATGTTTTGGAGGGGCCCTCACAAACCCCTGATCTAAATCCTATTGAAAATTGTGGGCAAAGTGAAAAGCAGGTGCGGAGAAAGGTAACCTACAAACATGGCTCAGTTACACCAGTTCTGTCAGGAGGAATGGGCCAAATTTCATACCAACTATTGTGAGAAGCTTGTGGAAGGATATCCAAAACATTTGACCTAAGTCTAATAATTTAAGGGCAATGCTACCAAATGCTAATGCAATGTATGTAAACTTTTGACTTTGCAGAAACCACTAAAAATGCCTTAAGAATTCTCTGTCTCTCATTATTCTGGCATTTGGCAAATATAAATAATGCTGATAATCCTAAAACGAGAAAGGTTTATTCTGATTTCATGTCAGATAGTGAGAAAAACATGTATATGTGTCTTTTTATATAGGGTAGGTAAAACTTCAGGTTTCAACTGTATCTAAAATTTAACATTCTTCATTATGTGCATATAACAACTGATAAATTACGATAGTATATTATGAATTCTCCAGTCCTTCACTGGTTCAAGCGGGTACATAGCCAGCACCATCCTTTGTTTGAAACACATTGTTTATTTAATCGAATCTTCAATTAAAAGTGCCACAGATCTTAACTTTCATCATGTCCATTTTAACAAAAATGGATTTCAAACAATGTTATTAGTTGTAGCGTAGCATTAGTTGCCACGACTAAGAACATTTTCACATAAAAGTGATAGTGCTAAAATGAACATTTTACAAGAGACGATCTGTGGCACGTTGACGGCTAGGTCACACTTGTGTTGTGATATCCATTTTTCTGTTCTGTCATAGGAAAAGAAAAATGAAAATAATGGCCAATTGACTATTTTGGGATCTGTCCCGTTTCCATTATGGTGTCCGTTATTTGAATGGAAAAAATATTGCTGTGACAAAGTTTTCTAATGGAATCTCTGACACAGACGTGAACCAGTCGTAAATAAAACTACTAAAATATTTTAAACAATGGATGGTGCTTTACCTTTACTGTAAGATTAACTATAAGGCCATGTCCCCATGGCACCGGTTTGCGGCCAGTTTTTCAGACGGTTTCCGGTTTTGCAAACCATGTGAAAAACCAGCCGTAAACTTTTACACGGGCGAAAAACATTCTTCCGACCGGTTTTCGGACGGAATATGAACAAGTGAATGGGAAGGGGGAGAGCTTTTCTCTGCACGGCACACAAACCGGACAATTACCGGTCGGATAAACCGTCGAATTTGTCCTGTGCCGTGTAAACGGGCCCTAAGCAGATTGCTGTTCCTTAACTAAACACATTTGGCCCCTCTGAGATTCCCAAATCATACCTGTATTTGAACTTTGCACAAAAATAGACAAAAAGAGTTTGAAGACTGTTTAAGAAGTAGTCTAAGGTTTTCAAATCTGTTCCTAAACCAAAGAATAATAATAGAAAAAAATCACATGTGGAATTGCTTATTTCGAAGCTTCATTTTTTCCAGCCAGACAACTAGAACACAAAGGCATCCAAACAAAACAATCTTCTACAATCTGCTTTAACAATGGGCTACAGAAAATCGTACAGTGCAGGCAATGATAACGGTTTTCAGTTAAATAAGAAAGGATATGGACATGTGAATTATTGCTTTATTTAACAGAGGCAGACAAGGTGCTAATACAATACCTGACATCACCACCCAACTACCCAGGTACGCAATAATTACATATTCAAAACAACAATACATATTAAAATGCTTGTTTAAGAAACTGCATCCAGAGCTGAAAGGTGCCGCATGTCATTATATAATACTATAGCTGCAATTTCCATAAAGTTAACTGTGGTGAACGTTTCCCAAATGCTTCTTTTCAAAGTGCTATTGTGTGCAATGTTATTAAGAATTGCACAGTAGAGTTTAAATGCAAATACTGTAGGAAACAGTAATCAACATATAGACCCTAAGTTAGTGGAAGACATAGCTAGTTTTTACAGAAAGTTAATATTTATAGTTTTTTTTTTTATTTACAAAGAAAATAATATGAGGCCTGGTTCACATCTATGTCGGAACCTCTGTTGTAGAGGCAGTGTGGGGCCCATTAAATAACAGACACCAACAGAGCTCGAAGGAACCTGTTGCTTACAATAGGGCCTTTTGGGTTTCCATTGCGATTTTAGCTGAAAAGATAGCGCTGCATGCTGTTCGCATGCCAGACGCTGCGAACAGAACCTTTGATGCAGATGTGAAGCAGGTCTAATATAGAACAGTAGAAAATGGTAAAAAAGTGGATAGCACAACAAAAAGCCTTTGAATTATAGCATGGTTCACATTCACTTTTATGGTGCACTGTGGAAGTATATATTAGCAAAGTCTCCTAAAAATAAAAGCTGATATGCCCATAAGACTTTAATGACTTAACACAAGCCAAAAAAGCTATCCTAAATATATAGCACATACCACAGTACCTTCATTTTATCAATGCTGACATATCATCGGGATCCATTCATTGTATTTAATGCTGAGAAACAATCATATACAAAACGTTTCCAAGAAAGATTAAAACATAAAATGTAGCTCATTCTTATATACAAAAGCAGCGTGCCATGAAATGAGTTAAGAACTATGATCTCAATGCATTCTGGTGCAAACACACACACACAGTTATGCTGACACAATTAATGCATGCCTAAGCATTCTAAATTAATCTAAGTCTAAAAAAGCTACATTGCTTACTAAAAGCAACATGCATCAGCAAAAGCAGTAAAGGCACGAGTACAACATAAAAAACAGGACATTGACTTTGTGAAATGGTAGCTAATTGGTGCTCCTTTATGACATTCTGGGAATAGTTTAATTCCACTGTCTGGGTCGGCTTGCAAGGTAGGCAGAAAAGGCTGTTGCCTTAGGCAAAATTAGACATGAAAGTACAGATCCTGGACTACATAAAACATTGACTGATGGCCTGGAATATCAGGAGGTGTACATTGTCATGTGGGTCAATTTAAGAACTGAATATAATCTGCATGGATAATTGATTGCTTGTTCATGATAAGAAGTACATCTAAGTATACAGAATAGAAAATTTTAAAGATGTGTTTAAAAAAACGGGATTGAATAAGGTTACATAAGAAGATCTGCGTGATTTGAGATGCAACACCAACACAGACCAATAGAGGTGCAATCCTCTATGCAGCATATTGGCAAGAGCAGCACTGTTATGGGAAAAAAATTAACCATTTTCTAATCTTATACAACCCATTTAAACCACAAAGGATGTCATTGACAACCAGAACCAGGACTTCAAAATCATTACCTTTTCTCTTAATATTTTCTCAAAACCTCTATGCTCAAGGAACAAATTAAACCATTACAGGAACATAGATTGAAACATGAGGGAAAAGGTCATCAGTGTTCATACAGAACAATATCACTTTCCATCTGCTGCAGCAATGAGGACAGGCATCATTTATTCGCCAATCCTTGAGTCTGTTACAGACAAAAAGCACCCAAGGCTGGAGTGAATACATTTCATTGTGCTGTATTAGCAGGTCAGCACATTTTTCATGCCTGATCCTCACCTAAGAGAAGTCATTCAGTGTCAGTAGCTTCATATGCACAATAAGAAATAGCTCTGGGAGTCTGAATATATTTGCTTACATCTTATGTATGGCTCTTAGCTACAGAAAAAAACCCTTGATGAGTGCAAATATTTTCCTTGCATATGTTGTTCTAAAAGCAAAATCCTCATTCCAGTTCTGTGGCTTTCACAATTTAGTAATGACACGCTTGGTAATTGTCAGTAAAGGTAAAATATAGGTTATGACCGGGAATTTATTACATGAGAACATATTCACTGACCAGAAATAACTCCTCTTGCAGGGTCAATGAGCACAAGCTTTGAGAAGTTGCTAAAATCTTCAGCAATCATAACTCAGACTCGCTGCTGCTCCCAGTGAGATGAGTCAGGATTTCTGAACATTTCATCATAAACATTGGCTGCTAACATTTCTTCTATGTACATATGAGAATTAACAAACTTTAACCATAGACATCTGTTTGTCCTGCTTTTAAAATTGTTGCTTCACGATGCAGGTTCTCCAGTTTCTGTAACTTAGCCTCACTTAACTTGGCACTGGGAGGACTTCGAATTCCAATACTATTATTTAATATTCCGTCTGAAGATCTTAAAGACCACCACATTTTAAGAAAAACAAGCATCAAACTCGACATTGATGCTCTCAGAAAAATTTAGCCCAGAGGCTTAAAGGGGTTGTCTTACTACAAGGACTGCTTTTATGATAAAGATGTTGCAAAAACAAGTCACTTTGCATTATGTGTCCATTAACAGTGTCCTATCTATTCCTAGATATTCAGTCTTGTATGGGCTGCATCAGCTCCTCAGGTCGCTATAGCTACAGACCTGTTTGATCTATCCTGATAGGCTGCCAGCACTGGTTGCTATAGCTACAGACCTGGCTTCTACTGCAGCCCCCTTTACAAAGCCTCCTCCAGATTGCATCTGAACTCCTGCTACTCTTGCCACATTCCATTCATTCTGCCTTCCCACAGTTCCTGCCACTTTCAACTCGACTCCCTTCCTCTGTACTGGAGAGTCCTAGGGCCAGACCAGTGTCGGACTGGTGTGCCTAGGGCTCACAGGTGAAGTTGACTCTAGGGGCCCACCAATTGAGTTTCCATGGGCCCACCGGTGGAGTTTATTTTAGGGGCCCACCCTACAGTTACTGTAAATGACTATAGATGCTTCCTATACTCTGCCTCTTGATTTTTGTCTCTCTTTCTATCCTTTTTGCCTCTTCTGAGATTGTATATGCAGTTAAAAATCAACTCCAGGTCTACCATGCTCAAGGGCCCACCGGGGGTTTCCCCTATTCCCCTGTGGGCCAGTCCAAGCCTGGGCCCAGTAGTTTCTGATGGCAGTCCTGGCAATAGGATTATGTTATGTATATACAGCTTATGAATGGATCTCACATCCTGTGAGATGTGTCTGTATGTGCCTGGTTTGTGGTTTTGTTGTCTGTTTATGTCTGTGTCGTATTGTGTGTGGGGGTGTGTTTGTGTGGTGTGTGTCTGTGGTGTGTGTGTGTTTCTGTGTGTGTGTGTGTGTGTCTGTGTCTGTGTTGTGTATTTTGTGTGTGTGTATGTGTCTTTTTGTGATTTTTCTGTGTGTGGTGTGGTATGGTCTGTTGTGTGTTGTGTTGTTGTGTGTAGTGTTGTTGTGTGTATGTGTGGTGTTGGTATGTTCTGTGTGTGTGTATGTTTTTGGGGTGTGTATGTGTTGTTGGGGTGTATTGTCGTTGTGTGTAGTGTCGTGTGGTGTGTTATGTTCTGGTGTGGTGTATGGTCTGTGTGTGGTATGGTCTGGGTGTGTGTGTGGTTATGTGTTGTGGTTTGGGGTTGATGGTCTGTGTTGGGGTATGGTTTTTGTGTGTGTGTATGTGTTGTGTGTTTGTGTCGTTTTGTGTCTGTCTGTGTGCGTATTGTCTGTGTGTATAGTATATGTTGTGTGTATGTTGTGTGTGCGTATGTCGTGTGTGTGTCTGTGTGTATGTGTCTGTGTTGTGTCTATGTGTGTGTATGTGTCTTGTGTGTTGTGTTGTGTGGGTTGTGTGTGTCTGTGTGGGTGTATGTGTCTGTGTGCTGTGTGTTTTGTCTGTGTGGGTGTCTGTGTCTGTGTGGGTGTCTGTGTGTGTGTGGGTGTCTGTGTGTGTGTGTGGGTTGGGGTGTGTGTGTGTGTGTTTCTGTGTGAATATGTGTCTCTAATTGTGTCTGTGCCATGGAGTTCATGAGGCCATATAAAAAGACACCAATGTCATAAATGGCACATGGTCGGTGTTCATTTATTTGAACATAGTACCCCTGTGCTGAAAGAGAGTGCTCAGCTACAATGTCTTTGTGGTAAAAACCCTTTTAAGTTACCCCTTTGAGTTATATTCCATCATGCCTTATTCTGAAAAATTAAAATATGGTGACGCAGGAGCGCCGACTAAAGTCATCTGTCACTAAGCTTAGGAGACATCATCTAATTAGAAAGTGCAGATAATTCTCAAGTTTGTGGTTAGATCCTACATCGTTTGTAAGCTTTAAAACGTGTTATTCACACATTGAAATTAAATTCAGATGCCAGTACAAAATATGTGCTTTTTCCCTGTTCAAAAAGGCATCTGTGAAGCTCACTGTTGAATTCTGCTAGCAAATTTCATGCCAGGAGCTGTTGCGGAGCACACGGTATGCAGAGAAAGGTGTTGCTCACAAGATATGATGTGGCTAAGACACTGCGCCAACAATTTCATACTCCAACTCCCTTAAAACAAGGGAGTGCTTTGTTAGACCTGCTCTGCAACAACCAGATCATCACAGCTCTATTGTTTTAAGGTTCAGTAAGCTTTCTGCATTGTAATAACCATTGTCAGCAGATTTGAAAATGTATTTCTTTCTTCAAGAAACATATTCGGTCTGTGCTTTATTGAAAAAGAAGATGCCACCATATTATTTCAAAAAGGAAAGCCATGTGTATAATTACTGCGCTGAATAAAGCAGATTAGCAATTATTAAAAACAGTTTTGTTCCAAGTAAAAAAAATATTGGATTACATGATATAACTTAGCATTTTAGAGGCAATTTAACAAATGAAAGACACAAATCCTCCATTGGCTACTCTATAAAAGACAGATACTTGATAAATGACAGTATAGATTACATTGATTTTTTTCCCTAAATAACTTAGTGTAAGGTTAAATTAAAAGTAGAAACATGTCATCCGGTAATGGTTGCAGTATGAATTGTGCATCTATTATTATCTTCTATGACGATGAATAGATGTACAAAGCCAGATTATTTTCTTTGAGTTTATAGATCAAGCAGGTAGTATGGAAGAATTACACCTATTATACAGCTAAAACAAAGATGTTGACATTTTAGTCTGAAACCACCAATAAAATAATAATTCGGGTTTGCCATATATCATATTGTTTCCACAGAAACTGTATGTAAAAATGTTGCATTTTGCTTATCTCTAATTTTCTTCACTCCCCCCAATACAATTCATTATACATATTTGACAAATCTACTCCTTTCTGTACATGACTAGCTTTACATTACAACGCATAGCCCACCAAATATGGAAAGGTTAATGTCGTAAGGACTGTACTGCACTTCATTCAACCACAGATATATAATAAACCACGCTAGATATAATGTCTAAAGGACTCCTTAAAGGGGTTGTCTCATTTCATTGACTTATCTTACCTCAGTCCTGTTTTCTTGGTTTCATTTTAAATTGAGGTGTGTTTTTACTTGCTTCTACTAGGCTGCAGTAGAAGCCAGGTCTGTAGCTATAGCAACCAGTTCTAGCAGTCTATCATGAGAGATTGAACAGGTCTGTAGCTATAGCGACCTGAGGAACTGATGCAGCCCATACAAGAGGGGATATCTAGGAATAGGTAGGACACTGTTAACTAACATATATTGCAAAGTGACTTGTTTTTTGCAAGATCTTTAACATAAAAAGAAATCCTTGTAGTGAAACAACCCCTTTAACAGAGGCCAATTTTCACGTGATAACTTTTAAAAGGAATACTGAAAAAGGGAAGGAAGCAGTGCTGCCAAGACTATGGTTTGGTCAGTTTTGCTATTTTTGCAATATGACCATACAAATCTGTTTTCCAAGGTTAGTTCATTCATACGTTGCACAGTGAGCAGTATAAGTCAGCACATGTTTTCTTTTCATAGTAGTTGAGGTTTGGGTGCTAATTACAGGCTATGGTGAAGTCAGAAGGCGAGATCAAACAGTACTCTGGTGCTTAAAAGCGTGAGACTACTCCCCAAAGAATTTTGGCGTCTAGGATTTTAGAATAGCTAGTCACAATAAAAGCCACATTATCCTGTTTTATTGCAATTTCTACTGAAGCCTCGATTTTCAATAGTAGAAGCAGGAGCATTATAGGTATAAAAGGGATTAAAAGCAAATCTGTATTTATACTGTCCACTATTGTTACAAGTAATATTTTCAATTTAACAAAACAATATTATACCGATAAAGAAAAATGTTTCAGGTACATAAGCATGAGTACTTCAAATTACCCAGCTAAAGGTTGCAAGCCACTTTAAAGGGTTGTGCAATAAAAGAAAATTATGTTATATTACAGGGATATGCCATCATTTTCCGATAGGTCAGGGTCCTACCTCTGGGATGCACACCTATCTCGGGAATGGCCCCTGAAAGTCACATCGCAGACTAGAGTGCCAGTAGTGCTTGCGCACGGCTCTCCATTTTGCTCTATGGAAGTTCCGGGCAGAGCTGAACACACTGCTCAGCTGTAGTTGGAACTCCCATAGAGCAAACTGGAGAGTAACTGCGAAAGTACGACCAGCTCTCCAGGCTGCAAAATGGTTTTCAGCCATGATTTTCAATCATGGCAAAATCCCATTAAGCAAGAAAAATTGTAACAAAAACACAATAAATTAATAAGATAACCTTAACTTCTAGCTGGACCTAAATGGGTTTTAAGATACCATAAAAGTCAGACTTGTGATCTAAGAGCAGAGAACCCCACTGATTTAGAAACTAATGGAGTCCTGTTTATCATTAATAAATAGAGAAGTGACTGACTGAACATGACTACTCTGAAATGTCAAAAGTATATTGTTCACAAAACCTCTTGCCTAACATCAAAAAATAAGTTGATCTAACGTGACCTACAGTATGTTACCTGATAATTATCCCTCTTTGTTTCTTGGTTGAGCTCTTACTTTATATGGGGTAAAAATTGTTTGTTGGCTGCACATGTCCATTTTGTAAACAGCGAATTTGCTGCTGACGATAATGAAAGTGAACAGCTGAACGAGCAATTATAAGTTATAAACCCCCATGATTATTGAGCAGTGTTAAAGTGTAGGGAGAGCGAATCAACTTGCAGTAATTGGCAGTTATTAATTTTGTAAAAAGACCCTTAAAGGTTAAAGATACAGTCTCTCATAAAAGTGATATCCCTAATATTTTTGTAAATATTGAATTATATTTTTTCATGGGACAACACTGAAGATATGACACTTTCATCCAATGTAAAGTAGTCAGTGTACAGCTTGTATAACAGTGTAAATTTGGGGTGCCCTCAAAATAACGCAACGTATAGCTATCAATTTCTAAGCTGCTGGCAACAAAAGGGAGTACACCCCTAAGTATAAATGGACAAATTGTGCCCAGTTTGTCATTTTCCTTCCATGGTGTCATGTAACTTGTTGGTGTTACAAGGTCTTAGGTGTGAATGGGGAGCAGGTGTGGTAATGGTGCTGTTACCACTCCCATACCCTCTTATTCTGGTCACAGAGTTTAACATGGCACCTCATCACAGAGAACTGTCTGTTGATCTGAAAAAAAGAATTGTTGCTGTACATAAAGATGGCCCAGGCTATAAGAAGATTGCCAACCCACTGAAATTGAGCTACAGCATGATGGCAAAGACTATATAGTGGTTTAACAAGACAGGTTCCAGACAGAACAATCCTTGCCAAACAAGTTGAGTACATTTGCTCAACATCATATTCAGAGATTGTCTTTTCAAAATAGATATATGAGTGCTGCCAGCATTGCTGCCAAGGTTAAAAGGGTTGGGGGTCAGACTGTCAGTGCTCAGACCATACACCGCACACTGTATCAAATTGCTCTGCATGGCTGTCGTCCCAGAAGCAAGCCTTTTTTAAAAGATAATGCACAAGAAGGCCCGCAAACAGTTTGCTAATGACAAGCAGACTAAAGACATGGATTATTAGAATCATGTCCTGTGGTCTGATGAGACCAAGATAGACTTATTTGGTTCAAATAAGGTCAAGCATGTCTGCTGGCAACCAGGTCATACAGTCAAGCATGGTGGTAGGAGTGTCATGGTTTGGGGATGCATGAGTGCTGCCAGCTGTAGGGAGCTATAGTTTATTGAGGGAACCATGAATACGAACATGTACTGTGATATACTAAATATCCCCTCCCTTCAGAAACTGAGCCGCAGAGCAGTATTCCAACATGATAACGACCCCAAACATACTTCCAGACAACCACTGCCTTGCTAAAGAAAATGAGGGTAAAGGTGCTGGACTGGCCAAGCATGTCTCCAAACCTAAACCCTATTGAGCATTTGTGGGGTATCCTGAAACCTAAGGTAGAGCAGCACAAGGTTTCTAACATTCACCAGCTCAGTGATGTAATCATGAAGGAGTGGAAGAGATTCCCAGTGGCAACCTGTGAAGCTCCAGTGAACTCCATGCCCAAGAGAGTTAAGACAGTGCTGAAAAATAATGGTGGCCACACAAAATATTGACACTTTGGGTACAATTTGTCAATTTTCACTTAGGAGTGTACTCACCTGTTGCTAGCGGCCTAGACATTAATGGCTGTGTGTTGAGTTATTTTGAGGTTACACCAAATTTGCACTGTTATACAAGCTGTACACTGACTACTTTACATTGCATTAAAGTGTCATATCTTCGGTGTTATCGGTTATCGGTGTTATCCCTCACATTGTGTGGGGTGTACTCTCTTTTGTGAGATACTGTATTTTTTACTTTTAAGAGCCTTTTTACAAAAGTAATAACTGCCAATTATTGCAAGTTGATTGGCCCTCCCTACACTTTAACACTTCATCGTTAATCATGGGGGTTTATAACTTATAATTGTTCCTTCAGCTGTTCACTTTCATTATTACCAGCAGCAAATTCGTTGTTTAAAAAATGGACATGTGCAGCCAACAAACAATTTTTACCCCATATAAAATAAGTGATCAACAAAGGAACAAGGAGGGATTGGTTGGTGGGGTAATTATCAGGTAACAGACCTGTATTAGGTCAACCCTTTGTATGGAAGGCGGAACAACACACTGGGGTGCCAGCCACATGCAGAAAACCGTGGCTACAAATGTCTACTTGAGTTCGCCATTGAGATCACTGTTTTTCTGGCAAACCATGCTGAATCATGGGACTCTGGCCTACGACTGGGCACTCCAGTGTGTTAGTCTGCCTTTCATATAGATTACATTTTAAAAGCAGTGTAATACATATGAGGCATAGCCTGCAGGTATCATGCTGACTACAGGTGCAGTTTGTATTACCTCAACCAGCAGGGTCGGGCTGGGCCCCTGGGATATCAAATCTGAGGCTGCTTTTTGGGGAGAAAGGCAGATAAAGCAAAGCAGGAAGGAAGTGGCATAGTACAAAAGTCATTTGCAATGTGGGCAGTCATGTACAGTAGCTTAAAGAATCAATACCACTAGTTGGCTCGATGCATCAACTCCACTAGTAGGCCCCAGGCAACCCAGTGCAACCAGGAGAGTATAATATAGTTACCAATTTACTCTTGTTTTGTTTTCTTATCTCATGCAACCCCTTTCATTTTTAATACCAGCCTTTTATCATGCTTAGAAAAGCATTAACATTAAGAGCCACATGTATGAAAACTGTCTAGATCTAAGACTTTCTTGCTTGTCCAAATCAAAGCTTTCCTTTCATTTCATATAGTGCTCTTTAAAAATGAAAGGGAAGCTCCGTTTGGCAACAAAAAGTCTTAGATCTAGACAGTTTTCATACATGTCCCCCTAAGTTTTATGAAACCCTAAAAGATATCTTATCAATACAAATCTATTATTCAATGTAAGCAATTATTTCAGCCTGTCATGGCTGACTGCAGCATTCTTCAATAAGATTATCGAAGTCCAGAAAAATTCCTGCCTCCATGTTCACTACTTTGACATATCTCCAAAAACATTTACATACATATTTGAAAATCTATCACTGGTTCATTTTATAAGCTGTCTGCTTACATAGTGATAAAAATGAATAGTTTACTTTATATTCATGTTTCCAGGAATTACCATATTTGGCCTTTCCTTTAATACCGAGGCGCAATACCATAAAATAACATGGTTGCTCCCATGCACACTGTTATTGAAGCAAGAATATGTCATTTCCCAATCAATCACTTGTTTTCTGCATATGGAGTTCAAACTGCTAATTCAATATTTATCGACAAGCTTACTGGTGAGTGCTGTAATAACATTCAAACTCAACAAACAAAAGCATAGGATTCTGCAAGTGAAAGATTGCATATAAAATTCACCTTTACAACTTAAAGGCCACGTTATTTCACTGAATGACGCTAAAAGAAAAGCAGACTGCAGTGTAATCAAAAATAAAATCTAGAAGGTAAAGACAAGATTGAAAGCACTTGTAAATGATCGCTTAGGTGAAAAACACAACATAAGTAATTCAGCATGCTGTATGGATAAGGTTTCTGGTTTTGTTCCTTGAACAGTATACTCCATAACAACTCACCTCAACCTATCACTCCAATCACCATTTTGCTTAATTAACTGGTAAAAAAATACCCTTGAACACTTTATGAAGAACTAAAAACACTAGGTTCATATACACAGACAGATAGAAAATATAGAAAAATCCTGATTTAAAACAGAGCCATGATAGAATGCTTTACATTTGAATGACTTCATATTATACCTATTTTCATTGTCGAGTTTAGCCTGTGTTCACATCTGCATCAAAGATATCATTCAGAGTCTCCATTGCAGATGTGGTGCCGGATCCGTTACATGATGGACATCAATAGTGCCCGATGGACCCAACGGACTACAATGGGGCCTATTGGGTTTCCATCATGGTGTTTAGCATTTTAGCTGAAAAAATAGTGTTGCATACTGTGTAGTGATGAGTGAACAGTAAAAAGATATAGTTCGAAAAGAACCTCAAACTTTTGTGAGTTCGGTTCGAAGTTCTATTCGAACCTTATTAAAGTCTATAGGAGAAGATGTTCTGGTTATTTTTTATACCTATACAGGTGAGGAGAAGCTGGAATTACCATCCATAACAGCAAACTGGATATGGGAAACCACTTAGTGAAGAAAATTTGGCTCTAAGGCCTCGTTCACACGGCTTATTTCGCCGCGGATTTGCCGACGGATTGACGATCGTCAATCCGTTGGCAAATCAGTCAGAAACAAGTCACAGCCTATTTTCTATTGATTTCAATAGAAAATACGGCTCGTCGTTCACACGACGCGTATTTCCGTGCCGGATTGCCGCCGCGGATTGACGACGGCAATCCGGACGGAAAAACAATGTGCATGTCAATTATTTACGGACGGATTCACCACCTTCAATGATTGGAGATGGTGAATCCGTCGGGAAATCAGTTACAAATACGTGCCACACTTAGTGGCACTTATTTGCAACTGATTTTCAACTGATTTCAGAACGTATTTACGATCGGCAATCCGATGTAAATACGTTCTGAAATAAGCCGTGTGAACATAGCCTAAGAGTGACAGGAAAAAAAACTGAGAGGCTAAAATACTTGCTTTCTATGGCTAACTGAAAAGATGAGGACAGCTTGCAAGCCGTGGCGTAGCTATAGGAGGTGCAGCGATAGCAGCTGATATGGAGCCCTGCATCCTGAGGGGGCCTAAAAGCCCCTTTAACATACAGGAGATTTGGAGACGGTGTGTTATACAATTACTGAACCCACAAAACTGCAAAAACAGAACCTTTGGGCACTGAGTGCGATTTAGAAAATCCAAGCACTCTGTATAATATATATCCATGTATATGAGAGTTAGGCGTTATGTGAGCCTGCAAATGTCGCCAAATAACCGCTTCTGGGTGTGGGAAAGATGCAGCCAGCGATACCAAACTCCCTAACTATTGATTTCTTTGGAGAGGAAAATGCTATCTAAGAGCATTCTGTACAGTACAGAGAGTGAGCTGAAAATGGCGTTCACAAGGGAAATATATATAACATGGTCATGTGGTTTTAGCAGCCAATGAGAACCCTTGACGTTTTTGACACTTCTCTGTGCTCTGCACTGATTGGATGCCTGCCAAAAGTGCAGAAAGATCATTAGATGGCCGACAAAAGTTCAGAAAGCCGCTGAAAACTAAACTGAAAATGGCACGTCGAACTAGAACTTTACTCAAACGAACAGTAAAATGTTCAGTTCGAGTTCTAAAAATTCGAGAAGTTCAACTAGAACTTATCTAACTTTTCTAGAACAGTTCGATCAACAATAATGCTGTATCATTTTTTCTGTTATTTTTTCAGAATCTGAAATAAATTCTCTGAAAAGAACCTCTGACACAAATGTGAACAAAGCTTTAGTGGAACTTAAGAACAGAACAATGTATAAAAGATCACAGTTGCACACAAGTCATCACAAAAGAGACATGTATGAATACTGTCTTGGCTTAAGACTTTCTTTGTTGCCCATAGAAAACAATCTTCTTTTTTAAGAACACTATTTGAAATGAAAGGGGAGCTCTGATTTGTTGCTACGGGCAACAAAGAAAGTCTTAGACCGACACAGTTTTCATACATGTGGTCCTAGGTCTATAAATTGCACGTAGTATGTGGGGGCTCCAGAGTTTCAACTTACACCTCTGGAGAATACATTTCCTGAAAGATCTCTATGATTAAAAAAAATCATATCCACCTGATACTCTGCCATCAATTGGATCCCATTAGTTCTGGAACTAATGAGAGCTGGACAGAATTTAAACTCACCTTCTTTGACCCTATTAAGGAATAATCTGATCTTTTTTCAGACAAGATATTGTTTACAACAATATATTCTATTCAATTATAGAAAAAAATCTGCATTACGAAATGACTGACAGGTACGAACCTTATCTATAAAATAAACAGATTCTTGGTACTTACACCATTGTGATAACCATGAACTTGAATGGGACTTGTGGGGACTGTTGGTTTCTAGAAACATTTCACTGAGGACTGAAACATCTATTCAATACTTAACTTTTCAGAGTACACAAAGTGTTCCAAGGTTAATGCTATACTTAGATTTTCTTAAGGAAGGCTTCCAACTAATTTCTATCAAGCTTTGGCACTGCTGCATTCCAAAGAAATAGTTTCTTATTTTCAATTTTGTTGACTGCAGCTCACATGCAATTAATAACATTACAGAGGATCTCAGTGTAACCATAACCCAAGGGACACTTCCGATGACCACATTGTGGCCACAAATTCTGCAGCTATATTACAACTGCAAGTTCCAGTCCAACTGTAGGTATTATGGGTAGGAAGATTTCTGCTATGTGTGGACAACCTACAGTAGGAATTAAATGGGGTTTCTCACTACAGAGATTAGCTTCAAACAAATAGGGACAGGTCATTGAAGACTTTTTCCAAACACATTAGTCTCTTGATTTTACTTTAGCAAGGTGATAAGAGAGATGTTATCCGCTCTTCATACATACAGGTTTCTATGGTTACCAGTCCATATCTTTGCTATCTGATTAGATCAGAGAGAAGGAAATTATGTCACCACGGTCAGAGAGCTCACTCAGAACAGACTAATTATCTCTAACAAGATTAGCTTTTGTTTACAGATAAGCCATCTTTTTCACTTCTCACAGCAGGTGTAGCTTTGTTTACTGAAGATACACAGTGAAATGCAGTAGATGTTAACAATTCAGCTAATTACAGAGAATATGCTTATCACTGCTATAGAATGACCCACAGCCTGACAGAGTGACTGTTTAACTGCTAGTGAATTAGTGAAACAGCATGGTGAGAAAACTCCTTTAATATAATATATGTTTAATATAATATATTTTATCTATCACATATATTCTTGGGCTGGAGGTGTGCTCAGATAGTAGTCAGATATTTTTCATGTATTATATTTCAAGTGAAGACATATTCTGCAATAGAGGTTAGGATTACAGCCCCCATTTTATACCTCTATAATGGCATGAAACCCTCTCTCTTCAGTAATGAGAGACTGTCTACGCAGTTATTGAATGAATGAGAAATGGGCTTCTTACCCTATGTAATTTCATCCTTCTGGCAGATAAGGCCAGTTACTTAAAGGAACATCCTAAAGAAAAAAAAACACAATGGGATCCATACTGATTACACCTGGAGTGAATGACACTATCCATTTAAGTAAAGGTCTCTGGAAAAAGGAGCAGATGGCAAGCTGCACACGGCAGGGGTTGAATTCATTAAGACATCCATGCACACACACAAGGCGAGACAGACCAAAATACAGGCAAAACCTTGTGTCCCAAAGACGTCACCACCATTAAGAAAAAAGTGAAGGCAAATTATTTTTCAGCAAATAGTATGTGTCATTCTAGTTAGAGCCTGGGCTTAAGAAGATAATAAGTAAACTAAGTAGCTTGTACGGTAGTGATTGAGATAATGGTTAACATCAGTCAAAGGTTAGGTTAACCATTTCTTTTCTCTTGCTCTCCGGCAGTCTATAGAAAGCACTGAATGAAAACAAAAATCACGAGACACATTTCTAGAATCTCCAAGTTAAACACGAAGGAGACAAATAGCAGAGCTTATGTCGGAGCTTGGACTGTGATTTGTTTACCCAACAAAATTGGTTGAATTTCCTTGCCAAGGCCTAAATTCTGTCATTAGCCTGGACATTTATCACTAGGAGTGATAAAACACATTCCCTGTACTTGCTGATAGATTAAAGTCACCTCTACTCTCTGAACTCTCTTTCCTTTTTCATTTCACAAGAACAAAGAAAAAAATATCCCAGAAAAATACATATCAGCTGGATGTTCACATAACAAGGTCCACAGAGACACATCTAGGAGTTGCCTCTTTTAATCCAATACTGAATAATGTTGGATATTGCTCTCTGTTCTTTTCAAGCTCTGCTACTGCCAAAATAACTGCAAGGCTTGCAAGTCCTGTTATACAGAGAGCCTTCCCCAAGGCACCCCAACACTATCTGAGGCCCTGCCGCTATGGCAACCGCATAAGAAAGCAGTTTCCATGATTAATAGATGAAGATCAGGCATACGCTTTAGATAGCTTGCTAGGCCATCATTTGATGCTAAAGGAATTAACTTAACAGCATAGAATGCAACGCAATATGTCAGAAACAATCACAAGCCCATGCATTGAATAGGAATATCATCACTTCATAGATTTTAGAATTACCCAACAAAATGTGCAAGTTTATTGTCGAAGAACAGGAACCACAAAGTCAATAACCCCTTTGTTCTTGTGGAAATCTGCCTGGTAATTACACAGGTATGAAGACAAGGCGGGAGCTATGATGGAGTTTTTCTGCCGTCAATGATCTCACTAATGCCACTCGATACAAATCCATGGGCTGATGTATTAACAGACAAGGCATGCGGTGCCTCATGCCAGGGCTTCATCACTGGAGGGTCTTTTAAGTCTTATTTAAAATGAATGAAGACTAAAGCTTCTTAGGCATAAATGCAAACTTATTGGAACACATTTTAGGATAAAGAATACAATTAGGACTGGTTGAAGCTACTAGACATTTACAATTATTTTAAATAAATTCACTCTATTGCTTGCTATAGTTTATTCCAGACACCTGTATAATTTTAAAATGAGACTTAAATTATATGCACATTTAGCTTAATGTGTATTTTATCGTAAACATTTGATAACCCATATAAGCAGCAAAGTAATTGCACAGTGCCTCTAGTGGTCAGAACTGATCCAATACTATGGTAAAAATATGGATAGATGAAGGAAACCAACTTGTAATTACACAATGGATTTTGGTATATCTGACCCATAGCACAAGGCTATAAAGGATCAAAAACACTAATAAACTGAAAGGCGTCTACTAAGAGCCACAGCAGCGGTGGGTATGAACTAATCTTCAAGCCACATATAGGTCAGCTGAGCTAAAACCATCAGCCTGGGGTCATACTTCTTGGGGTCTTATGTATTAACAAATTAATCTTTTCACGTAACCTTTGTATGTAGCCATCTTAAGAAAATCAATGAACCCATGCCACCCTATCTAAATTGAAAGTCTTCCTTCTCTGGTATAGTGTCTAAAAGCCTACAAGCCATCAATTAGAAAAGGGGTCAAGAATCCTATTTTCTTCTTCATCCTGGGTAAATCCAGTATGTCACATAATGCGTGTATTAGAACAGCCAGTTAACTGAACACCAAAACATCTCTAAAATAATTTTGTAAAATCTCATCTAAGGCAACACAGAAGGCTAAACTATATTTATCTTAATGCAGCCTACCAATCTACTTGAACCTATGACATCTGACATACATTTGTGAATTGGCAAATTGGCTCCTTTACCATAGCACATTCAAATATTTACAGAAACATTTCATTTCATGAGAGATACTCAAGTTTCTTCATATACTACAAAATGCATAAGACCAAAAATATAAGAAGACAAATAAAGACACACATTTTATAAGTCAACATCTACATGTGTCTGCAAACATTTAATGTTCCAGAGATTTTATTAAAGTTGTTAAGTTCTGGTTCCTTTCTGCAGCAGTCAATCCAAACGATGTGATACATGAGAGTAGTTGGATTGCAGGGTAAATAGTCATCATGACATGTCCAAGAATACATCAGGAAACCAACAAGGGTATGAATATATTTGCTTGTCCATGTATTTGTAGTTTACAAAGAAAACATGTTGTCAGAATTATTCAGATAAGTCTTCTTCTACCAAATAAAGACCACCAGGTTTACCAATTAACAAACTCATTTAGCTGACAACAAAAGTTCAGCAGGCAACATAGAAAAACTGTTCTGGACTGCATCAGGGATAAAGACCAAATCAACTACTTATCTATACATTAACTACGGCAACACATTTAACACTTAACTAATGGAATAGATTGTCAGCCATTAAGGCAATTGTTTAACTAAAGGTGTACAAACTTTGCACAAAAGGAATAGTGTTAAAAAATAGCTTGATGAATTGGAGTAGAGAGTAATCCATCATTGCAAATCACTGTGTCACCACCAGGGGAGCCATAGACAGCTCATTGAATAGACCTACATTCATTCTGTATGCTTTGTTAGCCAGTGAACAATGCTGAAACACAAGTTAAATCTTCTGTACACACTCTGTTTAAAAATACTGCCACTTCATCCATTATCTATCCTTTAAAGTAAAAATATCTAAAATGATGTAGGCTACTGACCAATGCTGTGTCTTCTGAAGACCAGAATTGAGACA
The DNA here is from genome assembly GCA_025379985.1 of Phyllomedusa bahiana. Taxonomy (NCBI): domain Eukaryota; kingdom Metazoa; phylum Chordata; class Amphibia; order Anura; family Hylidae; genus Phyllomedusa; species Phyllomedusa bahiana. The sequence goes on from JAODAL010023716.1 coordinate 21,026, forward strand.
ATGACAGCAGGTCAGTTATTTTTCTCATCTCCTTTTAACATAGACTTTACTGAAAGAAGCCCATAGCATAATAAATTGATTCTCATCTTAATATAATGATGAATGACAGACAAAGGGTAAGGGAATAGGGCTGCAGTCACGGCATCTGTCTGCACTGCCCCCAATTAAATGTCAGTCTGAGGAGCTAGCATTGAAATTAAAGTTGCTTTTGTAATTTAAAACAACCAAACAAACAAATCTGCTCTCATTTATACAAATGCACCATTGGATTAAGTACAGGATATTTACAATGGTTGCTTTAGAAATAAAGGCACCTACTATCCCTAGAAGACCTCCAACCAATAGATGTATTTAGCAGACAAGGCTCCCCCACATCAATTACCAGCTCAGGAAAGAGCCACAATCTGCTTTTATCTCTAAGTAGCTATGTATCACAAATCCATGTGTGCTGAAACAATAAATATCCACAAATATACATTTCATCTCTCTCATCCACTTCAAGAGCTTGCTTCAGTTTATCAGTCATCTGATCAAAATTAAACAAACCTTATGGAACTAAAAAGTATGAGGCATGTGGCTGGGAGTCTGTGGTCACAAATGGAAGAGTTCCTTGGGTAAGCAATGCTTAAACCTTGCATATTAACCCTTCCATATGAAGTGCCTAATACTTCTGTGCCTTCACTTTTATAGACATCTATTCAATGTAACGTTTCTAATGGGTTATCAGCATAGTGCACACGTCCACTAGGATTTAGCAATGAAAACAATGAATGTTCTGATTAAGGACAGGCAGTACTAAATGAGATATGGGGTTTCAAAACAAACTAGTGAACTATTAGGTCAAGCAAAGTTATTTTTCTTACATTTGTAAGTCTATACTATGTTGACTTGAAAAGTCTAGGTATTCAGTTACAATGAAATTAGGTTAATCAATGCCGAGTCAGATTGTGCTACCACCAATAAATTGTCAATGGTTTTCATTGAAGTCATGATAAACAGTGTAGCAATAAAACACATGCAATATATAAGAAGGATAAAATACAACAGGCCAATATTTACACAACATAGTTTCCATCTACACAATATAAACATTATCTACACTTTACATTAAATGAAAGCTTCTTGGAACCCTTACAAGACCACAACTTCCAGATAAACGTTAATCAATGGCATCTACCTCTAAAGATTGGAGACACAGTTCTGTCTGGTTAAAGTTAATAATTAACTTTTATAGCACTTGAGCAGGGACAGAATAGAGGCCAGCACAGGGCAACCAGCAAGGGGTAACCAGGCGGTTACAGTAATATACCCTTTCTATTTTAGTGAACTTCCCTGTAATAAACATACACTAACTACTTTCTTTCTGCACTATACATGCTATTAATATTTTATCATTGGTGCCTGGGCTTCCCCTTATAGGAACAACACAGCAAAATGTGCTTTCAATCCAAGTTCAATAAAAAAAGAGGACTGAAATGGCCACATGGGTATTAAGTGCAAAGCATTGATCCAGATGAGATTTAGACAGAGCCTTCTCTATTTTACATGCTTGATAGTTTAGAAATGGGAAAGACAAATCAAACCTTCCCAAAGCAATAAAGAAATGACTCCTGACAGAGCGGTTAAAAACAGAAGCACACTTAAGGGAAATAAGCTCTTTTATATTGTATTGCCATTAAGAGATTCACTGCTGTGGGCACAATTGACTTTCTAGGAGCAGTGAAACCGCTGGGTGTCCAGATTACAAGGTACTGCAGACACAGAGCAGACACAGAGGTTTTGCACAATTAACCTTTGTTGTATCTTCCAGGCACCACGTGTGTTTTCTACTTTACCAACTCACTAAAAGAAAAATCCATGTTTCTACAATCAATGAAACTTAAGTGTCCCCATCCCTCTCTGTAGGCACTTGGGCAGAGTCATTTGTTCTGCACTGTCTAGATTCCTTCATTAAGCATCAGTATTTGGATAGTCACCTTTTCACTGCCCAGCAGTACTGCTCTGTAACAGATTTCCTGAGATACTTTGAAAATACACTATTAATTGAAGGACACACGTTTCTGGATTCGGCCTGGCATTGGGTGCTTAGCACCAAGGCATTATATATGAGGGCTTGGAGCAATTATTGACACAGAGCTGCCCATTCTTTCCCCAAAGCCTTCTTGGGTATTAGGTTTTAATGATCTGATTTTGCTTTAGGGCCCCAATGGGAGGAAAGCAGCCCACCAGCTCCTGACTTTCTGCTCCATTTCCCCAAATGTACCAGGCAGAACCATGCTCCAGAAGGCAATCGGGAAAAACAACACATGGGGGGATTTGCAGCCAGGTTCCCAGAGCTCCCACTATCTCTCCTTCAAATTCACAGCCAGAGCACTTAGAGATCTTTACTCTCAGCTGACTGCCCCTCATACACATGGGAAAGCAGAGATCAGCTACCCTGCACCAAGCATCCGGCAGTGCTGGATGGATCTGACATCTGAGTGCATCTTCCCTGGTTGGTACCATGCTGGATGATTTACTTCATGCTTGAATCATGTAGCATCAGCATATACCGCAGCGCTGTACAGGGGGTACACACCCATCACTCTTAAATCCTTAAAATCTAAATTCTACAATCTCAAACACACCATAGGGCAAATTACATATGAGGATTATTAACCAGGGCTTGGTTTTGGAGTGTGTCAGAAGAGCACAGCACCCCATAGAAAGCACATAGATTTCAGCTACGCATTGCCCAATGTCACTACTTCTTCTAAGTGCACTAGACTAACTTGACAGATAACCTCTGTTTCCTACAGTGTCATGATGTACACAATATGCATTATGTAGTAATCAGATTTCTGTAATTCTCCAGCCTGCTAGATCTGCTAGGTTGGCACAGAGTATGACAATATGAAAAGCACTAGACAGATGCATAGGTGGGTGTGCCAGGGCTGAGTACCCATTCAGCATCCTATTCCCTTCTATGTAACTTCACTACGCACAGGGTTATAACAAAGTCTGGTATATGGATAATAAGGGGATTTAATGCATAGTGGTCGGGATGGGATGACAATGTGCCCTGTGTGATGTGCTGCTCCCAGCCGACCCCATCCTTGCTGCTAAGCCTATAAGAGGTGGAGGGGTCTGCGCCGCTGTAGAGAGCCCACCACCCTCCAGCCCTCAGACAGGGGGCACAATCAGCCGTTCAGCAGCAATTAGCTACCCCTGGGTCACTCACAAGTTTCTTTAACACTCGCATTTCCACGCTTGGTTCCAAGCCATTCACTCACAATGGAAGAGGAAGAAGATCCAGCCAGACCATCCCTGCCTTTGTATCTGTGAGCAGTCAGGCTCCTGCCATCTAGGAGGAGATAAAGAGAGAGAAAGCCCCCACTTCACTATGTGCCCCACACGAGAAATCATGGGCATGACCACCCACTCCACTCATTCCTAGAAACAAGCGATCACACAAAAGCCACCGAGAAATAGACCGTACCTTGGGAACATGCAGAAGCAGTGCAGAATCAGGGCTAGCTCATGTAGAGTCCCATTAGTAATCCACTGAGAGGGATCTCTCCAATCCACTGGGTCCTCCTGTGCAATCCTTAGTCATTACTACACATGTGACACAATGTTACTGCAAATGCTGCACTTTCTTCTTCCTGCAGAAACTGCTATTCCTTCTAGTACAATCCAAATTCCACAATGACTCCACTGTGAGGTCTTCTTCAATAGCATGCAGGGGAACAAGTCATTTCAGGACTGTGATGAGTGGGGCACAGTGTTCACCCAAACTCCTGTGATCTCTCCTGATTCCCAGCAGGAACACACAGCTCTCCACACACTGCCTGCTGCTGCTGCTTCTGCTGCTCATTGAACTGGATTTGGAGAAGAGTTGAGCTCAGCCTCTCTGCTCAGAAGCCCAGCCTACTCCCTACTGATGTCTCCTAACTCCTCTGCTACTGGCACTGGCATCTTGTGCAGCAGGAAAAACCTGGGATGGATCGCTCAAGACCTATCCTGTGCATGTGTGAAAGCACAATAACACAGGCTGCAAACATATTATACAAAGTGAAACATTCCCATACATTTCTAGTATTCAAAGAGAAACATTTCCATACATTTCTAGTATACAGAGAAAAACATTTCCATGCATTTCTCATGTACAGAGAGAAACGTTTCCATACATTTCTAGTATAAAAACAGAAACATTTCCATACTTTTCTAGTATACAAAGAGAAACATTTCCATACATTTCTAATATACAGAGAAAAACATTTCCATACATTTCTATTATACAGAGAAACATTGCCATACATTTCTAGTATACAGAGAGACACATTCCCATACATTTCTAGTATACAGAGAGAAACATTTCCATGCATTTCTTGTATACAGAGAGAAATGTTTCCATACATTTATAGTATACAGAGAAAAACATTTCCATACATTTCTATTATACAGAGAAACATTGCCATACATTTCTAGTATACAGAGAAAAACATTTCCATGCATTTCTAGTATACAGAGAAACGTCACCATACATTTCTAGTATCCAGAGAGACACATTCCCATACATTTCTAATATACAGAGAGAAACACTTCCATACATCTCTAGTATACAGAGAGAAACATTTCCATACCTTTCTAGTATACAAAGAGAAACGTTTCCATACATTGCTAGTATACAGAGAGAAACATTTCCATACATTATTAGTATACAGAGTATACATTTATACTCGTTTATCTAGTATACATTTCCATACATGAAATCGGTAATATTACAGTTATTCCTGACAATATGACATGCACTATTCTGTGGGTGATTTCTCTCCCAAGTGTTGCAATAAATGAATTTATTCAGCAAGTGCAAGCAAGAGGTTACATTTATTTCTGGAACCTTAATCCTGGAATAACATGGATAATATGATTAATATTGTGCCTATTATCAATTTTGCACAGATAAGCCAGTTCTTCTATAGCAAGGAAATAGCAGTCAGTAATATGATATTTATTATATTCCACAGTGCATTTACTGGGGGTAAGGCAAACAGTTTCCATTATGCCTTATCTGTTGTAAACACATGCAGTGGAGAGGATTTGTTTCCATTAACTGATTGAGTTCCCATTTTTCCACACCAATGGTGACGAATATTTACTAGACAACAGCTTAATGCAGTTTGGAGTAGACCATGCAGGCAGGATTACACTATACAGAATGGATATTTGCTTGAATTTATACAGTAGTGGCTGTGCGTGTAGTTGTAGTTCCTACTGTTGGCCTGAAAGTGTCGCCAGTTTAGCTGAACACAAGAAATCTGCTTAGGCTTTTGCTGCTTATGGCTCATTGCACACAGAGCCCTGTGCAGCCAGCAGCAGGTGCCAGACAAGACCAGCTGTATGAAAGCAGCTCTTCTCCCATTGGCATACAACTGTCTTTTGGGGCTGACTGTGTGTACTGGTTGATCAAGCCTCATTTGTAAAAACCTACTGTACAGAAGTAGTACTACAATAAACAAGCACAGGGGAAGGTGCAAATCCCAATGCTAGAGAGAGAAGTCTAAAATCCCTTCCTCTTTGGTTGTAGTTGATCGAATCTTATTGAAATATTTTCTGTTTTGCATAAGAATAATCTGATGCCTATCTGCACCCGCTTCTGACTTCCATCAGGGAGTTGGAGTTTCATGTTTCCTACAACCTTTATCAGAATGTAATTAGTTATAAAAAAAAGTTGCAATCAAATTATCCATATTCCCCGCAGACGTACAGAGAAAAATCAGGAAAGTACAGGGTCAGGAAAACTGCAGTCTCAGGAGCACTGAATGCAGTTTATTCCCATTGTCTGCTCAGTTATCTTCTGATGACAGATGTAAGGAATATGTTTCCTTTACAATATGTATGTGTGAATGCTTAGGTCATAATACTCACTTGATCAACCAAAGGGAAGTATATTTAGATAAGCAGATAGTCTACACGTTACATTGTTGTTATTGATTTAATGGAATTACTATGTATCTATGAAAATGCTGTGGGTATTTACACATAATTCATTCTGTCAGCAGGCTTTTAATGTATATAATTGCTGGTATTTAGACACCACTGACTTCATTCATGGCAGCAGGAAACAGTCATTTTTGTTAATCTGTCAGTGGAGGTTGTCTGTAACGTGCATGCTTTTGTTAAGGCATTACCTTTCATACGGGAATGCTATTACTGGGTGGCATTAATAGAATTAAAATATTTGTAAATAGAAATATCTCCACATAATGATCTGTGTTGCAGATAATCAGCTATTAAGAGATATTTGAAAGGTACAATACACAGTCAAGTCACATTAATATGACCATTAGATCATGAAGGAAGTTGCGTGTAGGGAGCTAGCTTGTTGGGTATATATGGTGTATGATAAGCGGTCTGCACACATATCCCTCACTGCTGTCATTGGTTAATGGGGGGATTTATCAGAGTTGCAAAAAAAGGATGAGTATTGGCTTATTTTTTATTTCTGAAACTGTGCAGTTTGTGAACTATTCATGGGCTGCTCTGGTGTAAGTGTTTAGTGAGTGGACAAATGACACCATTATGAATATTAAATATGGAAACTGCAGAGCACTGCATTCCATTGATGTAAGAGGTGAATTTTGGCTATGAAGATATGCAAGGGCAAACCAAAATGCTACAGTTGTACTACACAAAGTCTAAAGACTCGCATTTGCAAACATTTATCGGATATTCCTCATTTTTCAACTAGAAATGTGTTGACTGTTTTATTACATTTTGCTCATGTTAAACTGGAGACAGTTCTTCTTTTAGAGTCCAAGGTTGGGAATGGGTTCTTCCTCTATCCAGAGGTGGTGACTATAAAAGAAAGCTACTAAATCGTGAAGCATACTTTATAATTTTGATGAACACACGTTACCTTTCTGGTCTGATTAAAAGACACAATCTTATTTTACATTATTAATGGTTTTATCTTATTTGTAAATCATGTTTTTGTTTCCTTTGATGTTTTGTGACTATGCTTTCCATACCATGTTTTCTGAATGAGCATTGTCAATTGATACTTGTTAGTATCTGGATATTTAAACTGTGTCACTTCACTACAAACCATGCTATGAGTAAGGGCTAGATTAGCCTGAAATGCATTAGCGGTTTTGTATCTTTTCTTGTTGGGTGCATGTGGATTACTTTTTCCATTAATAAAGTTTTGAAGATTTTACATTTTGGATGTTGGATCATTATCCCTTTTTTCTCCATATGCTATTACTGTGTGTTTGGTTCACACACTAGTTCAGTGCATCCTTCAATCAGTGAAACAGGTGAGCTAAACTTTCCTTTATTTGTTGTCTTAAAATGTTACAGTAAAGCAGCTAAGGGTGCATTTACTCGGTAAAGACCAAATACCGGTTCGGAAATGCCGACCGATATTTGGTCTTTTTTCGGCACACAGGGGCATGGCTTTTCTCCACGGTTTATGGATTCAAGCCCCCTCCTTTGCAACCACATGTTTATGTTCTTCCCGAAAACCAGGCGGAAGAATGAACATGTTTTAAGTTTTTTGGACCACCGGTGGTGTAAAAAACCATCCGGTGGAAAATCCGTGCAGTGGGGACTGCTGCATGGATTTTCCAGTGAAGACTATGGGGGAGCATTGCTTGCCAGTTTTCAGATGGTTTGTAAATCCACAAACCTTCTGAAAAACCATCAAATAACCTGTGCTGTGGGGACAAGCTCTTAGGGTATGTTCACACGGCATACTTGCAGCTATACTTCACTCATTGAATGCTATGATTTGACAGTGTATTGTCCGACACGTACTGAGTGCTGGGAGAAAGAAGTGACAAACGGAAGTGGATGGGGGCCTGGTCAGAGCGCTTTAGAAGTATGTAATGGCCAGGGCATTCTTCTAAAGCAGCAGGCATAAGCAGTGCACACAGTATGCACCACTATACGCTTGCTAAAGCTTGTGTGAACCTACCCTTACCGTCAAAATGAACCAGGGGGCTACCAGACATGTGTCTAAGAGCAACGATCAGTGAACCCTACTGCATGGGGCTCAAAAGAGAACAGATGGGCTTCCATTTTCACAGAAATATCAAAATTGGACCTCTACAGAATGACAGAGTTACCTTCTCCAATGAGTCATGTTTTCTACTGCATTGAATAGATAGACGCTGTCATGTCAGGAGAGAAACATCAGGGAACACCCTGTAACAATTACTGGAAAAAAAAAGCAGATGGTGGCAGCATCCTAGAGACAGTTTTTGCAGAATTCTCTGGGCTACTCATCCATGTGGAAATTGCTCTCAACCAATCTGGTTATGAATCCATCCTTGTAGATCATATACAGCCATACTGTACATGCTGATCAGGGGCGTAACTAGAGAATACTGGGCTCTATAGCAAACTTTTGGATAGGCCCTCTCTATGGCCCCCCACCTCTGCCCAATGACCACGAACATTTACTGGGACCTGTTAATAATTGTCATGCAGTAACCAGATAATACAAGGAACGATTACCTCACTATGCATATCACCATTATACTTCTACCAAACAAATCACACTTTACCAAGACCAACATTACCAAAAAATTACCAATGACATTACTGTATAAGGACTTGATTATACCGCCAGAACATGGCCAGAAATTACTACTACATAGTGACTAAATAATACCCCTATACTATCACTGAATAAAGATCAGTATACAAAGACCAATATTACTGCCATATAGTGACCATATAGCGGTAGATAACACTGTACACAGGCTCTGCTGACATAGTCAGTACAGTTACATATTGTGACTCATATTGTGACTCACAGGTGACATTTTTCTGACGAGTCATAGACTTTATTCTGCATCCGGTCCAGACCATCATGACGACTTCTCCTGGCCGTCACTCGTCCCTGCAGATTTGGAAACAAATATCTCAAAATCCTCCCTTTTCCAGCATCTTCTTCACTGTCCCCCACCTCTGTGCAAACTTCCCAGGGGTGGGAGAGTGGGTACAGGCCATAGCTTAGAGGCCCAGTCTCCTAAAGGGGAGGAACATAGGATTCACCCCCTGGAGATTGTGTTACAGCTATATTACCAGGCAGGTTGACCCCCCATTAGATAGGTTGATATGCCCTAGGTAGCTAGGCTGGTAGGCTCCAAGTAGGTAAGTAGATAAGTCCCTGTTAGGTAGGTAGGCTACAGGTAGGCAGGTAGATTGGCCCTAGGTAGACAGTAGTTAGACCCCAGTTAGGTAGGCAGCCCCCAAGTAGATATGTAGCATGTTGCTAGGTCCCAGATAGCTAGGTAGGCAGTAGGTGGGCCCTGGGTAGGCTGTAGGTGGACAGGCAAAAGACGTGCCCTTGGTAGGTAGTTAGATAGGCAATAGATGGTGCCCACATAGGTAGATAGGCTATAGGTGGGGCCCAAATAGGTAGGTAGTTAGATAGACTATAGCTGGGCCCAAATAGGTAGGTAGGTATATAGGCTTTAGGGCACCCACATAAGTAGGTATGCAGGTTAGAGGGGGCCCCCACATAGGTAGGCAGGCTTTAGGTAGGCTGTAGGGGGCCTCACATAGGTAGGCAGGCTTAGAGTTAGGTTATAGGGTGCCCCATATAGGTAGGCAGGCTTAGGGTAAGTTATAGGGGGCCCATGTATGTATGTAGGCTAAGGGGTAGGTTATACGGGGGCCCATATAGGTAGGTAGGCTTAGAGTAAGTTATAGGGGGCCCCTTATAGGTAGGCAGGCTTAAAGGTAGGTTATAGAGGGCCCCATATACGTTGGTAGGTTCGGGGTAGGTTATATGGGGCACCATATAGGTAGGCAGGCTTAGAAGTAGGCTATAGTGGCCCCATATAGGTAGGCAGGCTTAGATTAGGCCATAGGGGCCCCATATAGGTAGACAGGGTTAGGGGTAGGTTATAGGGGTCCCATATAGGTAGGTAGGCTTAGGGATAGGTTATAGGGGACCCATATAGGCAGGTAGGCTATAGGGGCCTCATATAAGTAGACAGGCTTAGAGGCAGGCTGTAGGGGCCCCATATAGGTAGGCAGACTTAGGGTACTTACTCACCTCTCTCCAGGCTCCCCTGATGTGAAAAGGGCCCGGACAGCCTCTGATATGATGTCATAGCGCCGCCCACGTCAGCACTGTGGACTGACACCTGTAGGCTTAAGCCCTCATGTCTAAGGCTTACAAGGTGGATTAACAGAGTGGAGCGCTGGCGACAGGCTAAGACTGGGTAGTCCTGCCTTTGAATGTTCAGGACAGAGGACCCGGGCATTCAGAGCCAAGATGCATCGGGCCCCTGATCACAGAATCCACCAGCGGCAGTGAACTTTAGTAGTAAAGTTCATTGCCAGCCGGGCCCAGAGGTGGAACTGCCAGGGTAGCAGAGGTAGTAGCAGCTGTTACGGGGCCTCTTTACGATGCCTGGGCCAGACCCTCTAAGGACGTAGGACCAGAAGCAGCTGCTGCGTCTGCCTCCCCGGTAATTACATCCCTGATGCTGATTGTCTTTCGTTGTATGGGACCTTCCAGCAAATGCAGCATGTGATAAGGCTAGAAATGCTTAACTTTGGTTGGAAGACCATAAGTAAGACTTCCAAGTACTACCTTGGCGCTCCAAATTCTTCAGATTTGAACCCAATTGAGTATATGTGGGACCAACTTGATTGTCTTGTTTGCGCTATGGATCCTCCTCCCATGCACCCTCCTGCAGCTTTGGGTTGCAATGCAGTCAGCATGGTTCCAGATGCCTGTGACAACCTACCAGGACCATTGAGTCATTCCCAGCCTGAATAGCTGTTGTCCATGCTGTTCACGGCGGTTACTCTTGATACTACCGTAGCTGCTGGTCATAATAATGTGGCTCATCTGTTTCTATAAGCAAACAGGTTCTTCTATATTATTATATGATCATGTTTCATATGAAAGAGCTCATTGTTCTTTCACCTTAACTGAATTACTAAATAAGGTAACAAAGTGGTCTTGTATGTCAGTTGGAATATTTCAGTTCTTTTTTTGCCCTAGGGCATGCAGGTCTTTGTTTCACTATACACATCTAACAGCTATTTCCATGCACTAAAGAATTGAAGTTTACCGACTTCTATAAAGCTGCTCCAGGATTTAGTAATTAAGGATTAACAGAAAAAAAGGCAGATAAAAACTGACTGGGGCATATTTACTTTTCCTGTGTAAAAGACAGTGTAAACTTAGACCAGGCAGTGGAAGGATGCAACAAATGTATTAGCAGCTCCTGCTGTTTGATAATGTGGGCACTCACATCTTTACTCTTGACCTTTTTAGACCAGATTTTAGTTGGCTTACTTTGAAGATTCTTTGCCTGAATTTTGCTATGAAGCCTTGCCCACTTATGGCTAAGCCATGACCTGTGCCGCAGTTTGGTGCATTTTGCAACACATTACTGGTCTACCCACTACAGTAAACGTGCCCCACTATATCTTCATTCCAGGTGGTTTCAGGAGATGCCCAACAAACTTACAATGAAGTTACCTGTCTTGAGGTAAAGAAAGGACAGGTTGTAGTTTTCTTTATCCTCTCTTCATATCCTGTTGCTAAATGATCTTTATTTTTATTCTTAAAGGGGTTGTCTCACTACATTGATTCATCATACCTTACCCTGTTTTCTAGGTTTCATTTAGAATTCAGGGGCGTGTTTATTGGCTTCCACTAGGCTGCAGTAGAAGCCAGGTCTGTAGCTAAAGCAACCAGTGCTGACAGCCTATCAGGATAGATCAAACAGGTCTGGAGCTATAGCAACCTGAGGAGCTGATGCAGCAGATACAAGAGGGGATATCTAGGAATAGGTAGGACACTGTTAATGGACATATGTTGCAAAGTGATTTGTTTTTGCAAGATCTTTAACATAAAAAGCAATCCTTGTAGTGAGACAACTCCTTTAATCACTGTTAAAAGGTTTTATTACTTTCCAATATCCTTTTTTTCAGTTCTTCACCATATCAAGATCTTTGCTTGCTGTCAGTGAATGGAACATTTTTGTTTGCGTTCAAAGGCGGGAAACCTATGAAGACATAGGGCTTTATGTATGAAAACTGTCTAGAGTTAAGACTTGCCTTGTTGTCCATAGCAACCAATCAGAGCTCTCCTTTAATTTCATATAGTGCTCTGAAAAAATTAAAGGGGAGCTCTGATTAGTTGCTATGGGCAACAAAGAAAGTCTTAGACCTAGAAAGTTTTCATACATAATTCTTTTTACAGCTGAGAACATGTTACAATTGTATAAATCTAGTCCAGAATGTTTGTGAGCTAAATAATCTGGAATACGTTTTATTTACACTAGTACATTATTAAAAATTATCCTTGCAGGAGAGAGATTTACGTTGCTGCACTTGTATTTAGAGGATTGCTAAGACTGAATACAAACTACTGGGACCCCAATTGATTTAGAGAATGCAGAAGCCATAACAGCAAGTAAAGCATAGATACCTTTTCCTTGCAAAATCTACAACAGTGTCCTTCACCTTCCATGTGCAACTTCTAATACAGATGTCTTCTTAAATGGCAAACAGGCTCAGACTGCCCCACAGGGGAACAGGGGAAAGCCAGATGGGGATGTGTTCAGAGAGAAAGGGGAAGTTCACACAGCGTATTTCCGGGGAGTACCTTTATGCACCAAAAAACATGTTTTACCCCCTGAATGTTCAGCGCCCTGGAATCAATGGCGCTATACAAGAAATAGTAATAATAAGAATAATAATAATGTGTGTAATCTCAATGAGGAAATGACATGCACAGATTTATGCTTGTATACAATTGTATTTCTCAATGTGTAGACGCCACAAAGTATTGACATGTCAATTCTTTTACAGCTTGCACAGTACATACCAATATACAACAAAAGTCATTGTCATCTACACAAGGACGATTTTACTATGCACTCAATGAGTTCTCTACTTACATATTGTTTAAAACGAAGAGCAAAAATGTTGTCCAGCTTCCAATAAAAGCAGATTCTTTATTTAGTGCAGGAGACACATGGAACACACACTGACTATTGTTGGCTAATGCGTTTCAGGCCACGTTTCAGGCCGCGCGCTATGATTAAGGGCCCACGCTGCCTGAGACGCGTTAGCCAACAATAGTCAGTGTGTATTCAATGTGTCTCATTGATTTTTGTATTGCAAATGATATTTAAATACGTTATGTCAATAAAGGGAATAAAGCAATGCTGAATCATGACTCAGGTGCAACGTTTTGGTTTATATTAACCGTTAATCATGAATATATAGCCCATGCATTATAAGGAAATAGGTGATAGAATGTGAATCACTGATTTGGAATACAATTGGAGAAAATCTTATAATGAGGATCTGGCCAGAACCAGCAGAGTATATATGTACTATGGACCAATATACTCAGAGGCGTAACTTCAAGCTCTTGGGTCCTGGTTCAAAAAGTGAAATGGGGCCCCCTCAGCTCCCATGCACCATCTGCAATACTGGTGTTTTCTTATGTGGCAGAAGAGCTTTTGGGCCCCCTCAGTCTGCAGGGCCCGGTAGCGACTGCTACCGCTGCACCCCCTGTAGCTACGCCCCTGAATGGAACACTGTATCGTCAGACAGAGCGTGGGAGAGGGTTTTGCTAGGTTTCCTGGTGGTTTGGGCCAGTCCTGATACCATCAGGAAACCAGGAAACCTACCAAAACCTGAGTCACGATTCAGCATCGCTTTATTTCACTTTATTGACATAACGGTCTGTAAATAGAATTTGTTGCAATTGAAAAATTAAAATCTACCTTTGTGTGCTGTGGAGTTCTTCAATTTGCTGTAATTTGGGGTTGCAATATCCCTTCCATGAGCACCGACATTCACTTGAGTGCTGGACATTTATTTCTTCTTGAATTGTTTAAAGTGTATTTTGGTGTGTACCTCCACAAAAATGAAAAGTCCCAAATTTTTCCCCCCAAAAATACATAGTGTGAATATAACCCTAAAGGGGGGGAAGAGAAAGAGAAGGGGAAAGGAAAAATGCAAAAGGGGCAAAAACTTTATGTGTAAAATGGGGAAAAAGTAGCTTTTTGGGTGGGGGGCCCCAAAAATTTTAAACTCCAATGGGGGGGTTCCCAAAAATAACTCCATTTGGGGGGGCCTGAGAGTCAATCTTACTTTGGGGGGCCCAGGTATCCCAGTTTCCCAAAACCCCTGATTTACAAAAAAGGGGCTTTGGGGGTTTCCCCCAGGCCCTCAAGGGGCAGGGAAAGGGGGGCTGGGTTCCCAAAATCTATATGTCTTTTTGACCCCCGATAAAGGGATTTTAAACCCCAGCACTTTTGCAGAAAAAGTGCCCAGTTAGTAATCACATTGTGCAGAGGAAAATTTAAAGTGACCTTGTTTTCTTTTGTTTTGAGACTTGTAGGTGTCCCAGCAGTCAGTCCTTTTACCAAAACAGGGACAAAAAAATTGTGCCCCCCAAAAATTTAAAAATTTAAATTTGGTTTTTAGGTTCACCCCTGCAATTTACTTTAGTGCAATGCAAATACACAGAAAGTAACCAGTTACACTCTGCAGACACGACAAAACAGATTTTAAAGCTTTAAAATAACCCGAAAAATTTCAGGGGTTTCATTTCGTTTATACAGTAATTTTGAAAAAAATGAGGCTCTCAAAAAAAAAATTTTGTTAAACTGTGAGATTATCCCCCCAAAAGCTAGTTGGCCCTAGTTGAGATAGAAACCTACTCTGTACAATTCTGCCTCTTTTGGTGCCTTTCTATACTTTCAAGGCAAGAGGGTGCCAGCTATTATCTGTATTGATTGGTGTATGTGGAAGTATTTTCTGGCTCTTTCCGTATTTCTTTCCCTTGGCTGCAGCTTTTGGCCCGCATGCACCTTTGCCGTTTTTTTGTTCCCTTTTGGGATTTGCCAGAGTGCTGCTGGTTCGTTTATGTGTGGTTGGGGTCCCCGCCAAACCCGTTTAAATGATGGCAAATCCTGTGGACATGGAAACTCTATGGTGGGAAAAGGGCATTTTTCGGAACCCGGTGGGATACTAAAAAAAAGTGTAAATTTTTTGGGGGGTTTTTCACAAAACCCAAAGGCTGGGGTTAAAGGGTGAAAACCAAAACAGCATGCAGCTCTGGCCTGTATTTAACCCGGGAAAATAACCCGCTAATTGTGAGAAGCAGTCACTTTTCCCATGCCCAGAAACCAATTAGATATAAAAAATTCCCCCTTATTTTAAACCTGTTAATTTTTTCCCCGGTAGCAGTAGGCCAGACTGGCCGCTGCTGGGTTCCCGGGTTTGGTTCCCGCCCTTGAGTTTGAATTGCCCCAAAAAATTGCAAGTGTTTTTTTGAGGGAAGTAATTTTCCCAATTTTTTTGTGGTTTTTTTTGTAAAAAGGGCTGGGGTACTAATATAATCGTTCTTCACCATGGTTTCAAAAAGGTTTTTTAGTAAGGCCCCCCCGTACAGGGGGTACAAAACCGTACACCTGTTTCGGGCCCGGAGAGATAAGGGGGGCCGCTTCCCGAGGCCCGTTATTTCCTTTTTTTTTTTTTGTCTTTTTTTTTTTTTTTACCCCACTGTAGAGCAGGCGCGCCGAAACGCCCCGCTCTACATGGGGGAGAGTTCATGGGGGGGGGGGGGGGGGGGGCTACAACCCCTCCGCCTCCCCTTTCAGTTTTCAGCCAGGGGGGGGCGGAGGGGGGGCGGTTTCTGGGGGGGGGGCCGCGCTCCCGACTCAGCTGCGCGCAGTTGGATCTACTTACATGAAATCCCGGGCCGCGGGTTGCCCCGGGGCGGGCCCGGGGCCCCCTCTTTTCTTTTGGGCGGGGGGGATGCAGAATAATCTGAATTGCGAGGGCCCCGCCCCCGAAAAGGGGGGGAGCTTATGGATTCAAATGTTCCCCAAACCCGCCCCCGGGCACAAATCAGAAGAGCAGGGGGCGGAGAAGGGCGAGGAGGAAGGGGGTTTTGACTTTGGCTCAGCTACAGCGCTTAAGTTTAAATAGAAGAAATTTTTCACTGCTGGGGTAGTGAGCCCCGGGGGGGAGCCGGGACCTCCCCCAGGTTTTTGCCTGGAGGATGGTGCCCGGCCTATCGGCCAAAACCCTTTAATGTGGGGGGCCTCCCCTTTGGCAAAACTGCGCAGCCTTAAATTTGAGGGGGGGAAAACAGGGGGAGCCAAAACATACAGTTGGGGGGGCCCCCCCTTCACCCCCCTGCCCATGTTGTTTTTTGTGGTGGGGGCCCTCCCCCACCTCCCCCTAATGTGGGTGCTTTAGAGGGGCCCCCCGGCCCGGGGGGGGGGTTTGGAGAGGGGCCCTCTCAAGTGGCCCCCCCCGGCTCGGGGGGGGGGTGGGAAAAGGGCCCTCCAAAAAAGGGCCAAAACCGGGGTGGGGGGGGAGGTGGGGAGGGGTTCTCTCAACAAAACACCAATGGCCCGGGGGGGGGTGGGGGGAGGGCCCTCAAAACCCACATGGCCCGGGGGAGGTGGGAGGGCCCCCCTCAAGCGCCCCCCCCGGCCTGGGGGGGAAAGGGGGAGAGGGCCCCCTAAAAACAACCCCACATGGCCCCCGGGGGAGGTGGGGAGGGACCCCCAAGCACCACCGGCCCCGGGGGAGGGGGGGGGCCCCCCCCTCCCAAAAAGCCCCCCCCCCCACGGCCCGGGGGGGGAAAAAAAGGGGGCCCTCTCAAGCCCCCCCACGGCCCGGGGGGGGGAAAAGGGGAATAAATTTTACAGGGGGGCCCCAAAGGGGGGGGGGGCCTATTGCGGGAGAAAGGGCCCCGAAAGGGGGGGAACCCTTGCTAAAAGGGGGGCCCCAGAAGGGGGGGGGGGAAAACCCTTTTTACAAGGGGGCCCCGAAAAGGGGGGGGGGGGAAAAATATTGCCCACAGGGGGCCCTGGAAAAAGGGGGGGGGGGACCCTTGCTTTCAAAGGGGGGGGCCCTGAAAGGGGGGGGGGCCTATGGCTGCAGGGGGCCCGGAAAGGGGGGTGGGAAAACCCTTTCTAAGGAGGCCCCCCTAGGGGGGGGGGGGAAACCATTGCTTCAAGGGGGCCCTGAAAGGGGGGGGGAAAAAATTGCTAAAGGGGGCCCTGAAAGGGGGGGGGGGCCCTTTTCTTTTCAGGGGGGCCCCCAAACGGGGGGGGGGACCCATTGCTTTCAGGGGGGGCCCCGGAAAGGGGGGGGGGGGAAAAAATTGATAAGGGGGGCCAGGAAAGGGGGGGGGGGGAAACCTTTGCTACAAGGGGGGCCCGAAAGGGGGGGGGGGGGAAAAATTTGCTAAGGGGGGCCCCAAAGGGGGGGGGGAAAATATTTTTACAGGGGGGCCCCGAAAGGGGGGGGGGGAAAAAATTATTGCTAAAGGGGGCCCCTGAAAGGGGGGGGGGGGGGCTATTTGGGTACAGGGGGGCCCGGGAAAGGGGGGGGGGAAAAAATTTGCTACAAAGGGGGCCCCGAAAAAAGGGGGGGGGGGCTATTGCTACAGGGGGGGGCCCGAAAGGGGGGGGGGGGGGAAAATTTTTGCTAAAAGGGGGCCCGAAAAGGGGGGGCTATGTTACAGGGGGCCCTAAAGGGCTGGGGGGAAAAACTATTTGCCACGGGGGGCCCTAAAACTACAGGGGGTGAAAAACCCCATTCCCGCCCACAGGGGGGCCCCAATTACAGGGGGGGAACTAGTCTTTTCCCACGGGGGGCCCTAATCTTTCAGGGGGGGGACCCATTCTGCCATTAAAGGGGGGCCCCAAAACTTTCAGGGGGGACTATTTAACCCCACAGGGGGGCCCCTAATTCAGGGGGAGGGAATATTCTGCCTACAGAGGGGCCCTTTAAATTTAAAAGGGGGGGGTATTCTGCCTACGGGGGGGGCCCTAACTACAGGGGGGTTTTTGCCTAAAGGGGGGCCCTAATCTAAGGGGGGGGACTATTTTTGTACGGGAGCCCTAAAATTTCAGGGGGGGGGGACTATTTTGCCCCGGGGGGGGACTTTCTTTCCAAGGTGGGGCCCTTAAAAATTTTTGGGGGGGAACTTTTTACCTTTTTGGGGTCGGGCCCAAGAAAACGGGGGGCCCCCCTTTTACCCAAATGGGAACCCGAAAAATACCTACGTTCCCCCAAAATACCCGTACTTCCCTTTTCGATGGGCCCAGCTACCCCCCGGGGGCCCCGGGTTTTCCAATTTCCGTTGGGGGGCCCCGTAACTGCCCGGGGGGGAAAATTTTTAAACCCTTTTTGGGCCCTTTAAATGGGGGTTTGTTCATGGGGGGGGGGGGCACTAGGGTTTGGGAAAAAGGGTTTAAAAAAAATGAGGAGTCTCGGTGTTTGTGTTTGTGGTGGACAGAGGAAGTCATCATGGGGTTTTGGAAAAAACCCAATAGAGAAAAAGAGGGAAAAATTTAAAGATCCTCAGGGCAAGAATGACCTGTGAGGGGCCCAATTTTAAGTTTAAATATTTTTCAGGCACATGGTAAAATGGTTATTACCAAATATTTGGGGCAATTTTATGGAGGAAAAAATTGGTTTTGGTGGGAAAGGTTTTTTTAAACAGTAAACAGTTGGCCCGGGGGAAAATTAAATTTTGTAATTTTTATATTGGATTTTGTGGGGATGTTTTGGGGGGTTTTATTAGGTGCTTGTATATTGTTGTTGTTTTGTAAAAAATGGTTTTTTTGGGATACTGGTTTAGTCAAATTTAAATTTTGGTTGGGGTTGTCAAATATTTGTTAGTGGGTAGGGGGGGGGGGGGGTATTATTTAAATTTATATATTGTTGCTTGGCAATATTGGTCTGGGTATACTGGCTTTGTCAAATAACATTATAATGGTGACAAAGAAGGGGGGTATTTTTCTGGACCCTTGTTAAACCAGCGAGAACTAAATCAAAAAACAAGGGGAAATTCATTTTTTTTTTGTCCCAAAAAAATTTTTATTTTAGGGGGTTTGGGGGTTTGGGGCAATGGGTGGGGTCTGCCGGGGGGGGTTTTTAGGGGGGACAGGGGGTTTTTTTTTCCACCGGGGGGGGGGGGGCAATATTTGGGGGCCCCAAAATTTTATGGGGGGGGTTTTTGGGCCCCAGAGGGAAAATTTCGGGTTTCCATGGAACGGGTTTTGCCCTTTTTGGGAAAAGAGATTTAAAATTTTTAGGGCCTGTTTTTTTTAAAAAAAATGAAATTGTCCCTAAAATACCCTTTCAGGGGCCCAAAATTAAAGAAAAGAGGAAATAATAAAATTTTTTTACACTTTTGAAAGATTTAGTCTTTTAGGCACAAAAGCAGACTGGAAGGTAAACGGGATCCAAAGCTTTGTAAACTGCCCCTTTTAAATTTCTTTTTTAAATTTATTTTTTTTGAAAACCCTTTTCCCTTTTTTTCCCAAATTTTTGACTTTTACTTTTTTTATTATATCCTTTACCAACCTCCCCAAAAAAATTTTTTTCCCTTTACAAAAATTTTATAGAAAAAAAAGCATCAACCAAAACGTTAAAAATTTATTTGAAACAAGATCAGAATTCTTTTCAATAAAAAAATTATGGGAAACAAAACCAAACCCTTTTTGGGTTGAACAAATTAAGTTTTGGACCCCCCAATTTTTGGAACAAAAAAATTTTTTTCCCCACCAGTTCTTAAACAAAAAGGTTTTTGGGATTTTTCCTCTTGGGGCGGGTTTGGGAAAAATTGGGCTCTTGGGGGGGGATCGGGTGCTGGGGGAAAGATTTTCCCCAAAGGGGGCCCGGGAAGAAGGGTTGGTTAGATTTTTTTTGTTTTGCCTTTTACCCTTACTTAGCTCTATATCAAAAGGCATTTTGGGGAAAGGGCTGAGAACCCACAGCACCCTCTGTTTTTTAAAACAAAAATTTTCCCCCCCCCCAAGTTTTTTTACCCAGAGGAAAAACAAAAAGGTTTTTTTGCCCCCTTCTTCATTAAGAACGCTGTTTGGGTTTTTTGCCCTTTTGGGGCCAGAAGGAAATTCTGGGCCGGGGGGGAGGCGGGGTTAAATTTTAAAGGGGGAAACCCTCCTTAAGGAACCCCGGGGAGGAAAAGGTTTTTAGGTTTTTTTTTGTTTAAAACCTCATTGCTTGCAAACAAAACAAATGGTGGGGCCCGGGGCCACAGACCCCCTTTTTGGGGTTTTCTCCCTTTTTTTTTTCCCCAGAGTTTAAAAAGAAAATGCTTTTTGAAGCCGGTCTCAAAGAAACCTTTTGGGAGCCCTTTAGGCGGTAGGGGTTTTTTGGTTTTGGACCCAGGGGTGCTCAGGAAGGGAAATTTTTTAACCCCAAGCACCTGGGTTGTAATTTTTTTTGCTTTTGCCCCCCCCAGCTTGAACAAAGGATTTTGGGAGGGTTTAAACCCAACAACCTTTTTGGGTTTTTTCAAACTAAAGGGTTTAAAAACCCCCCGGTCTTGAGAAAAGCAAAAAGGATTTTTTTAGAACCTGGTTTTCAAAGGGTTTTTTGGTTTTTTTTTCCCTCTTGGGGCCCAAAAAGGGGGAAAGAATGGGGAGGGGGGGGGCCCTGGGGTGTTGAAAAACTTTTTCCCTTGAACCCAAATTTGGAACCAGATTTTTGGGCCCCTTTTCCTTTAAAGCACGCTTTTTCCGGAATTTGGAAAAGGGGTAAAAGGGCCCAGACCCTCGTTGGTTGAAAAAAAATCCTTTTTTTGCCCCCAGAGCTTGGAAAAAAAAGGTTTTTTAGCCCCCCAGATCTCTTTCAAAACAGTAATGGGGAAAATTTTTCCCCCCCTCGGTAAAAAAAATCTTTTTTTGGGACCCAGGGATCTGGGGAAGGGGAAAATTTTTTAAAACCTAATAAACCCCGAGGTTTTTGGGTTTTCCCCTTTTCCCCCCCCATTAGTCTGTTTTAAAGGTATGGGAAACCCTAGAACCCCCACAAAAACCCGGGATTTTTTGTAAACTCCTAATTTGCTTTTAAACCCCCCGGTTTTTAGAAAGGGGTTTTTTAACCCAACCCCGTTTTACTAAACAATTTTTTCGGGATTTTTGCCCCTCTTCCAAGAGAAATACTTCTTGGGAGAGGGACAAAATAAAATTTCAAAGAGGACCGGGGGGGGGGGGGGGGGGGGGTTTTGGGGGGGGGGGGTTTGGGGGGGGGGGGGGGGTGGGGGGGGGGGGGGGTGCGGGGGGGGCGGGGGGGAGGAGGGGCGGGGGGGGGGGGCGGGGGGGGGTGGGGGGGGGGGGGGGGGGTGTGGTGGGGGGGTGGGGGGGGGTGGGGCGGGGGGGGGGTGGGGGGGGGGGGGGGGGGGGGGGGGGGGGGTTTCCCAAATTTTTTGTTCAGACTTTGGGTAAAACAAAAAAATAACCCCAAAAAAGGGGGTTCACTTTTTTCCCCTTGGGAATCCCCCCTTGGCTAACCCCCAAAAAAAACCCCCCAAACCCGTCTTCTTCTCTCCTAAGGAAAAAATCCCCCCGGGTTTGTTAAAAGGCGGAAAAAAATTTCTTTTTGTTTTCCAAACCGGGGGGTAAAAGAAAATTGAATTTTTTTCCCAAAAGGGGTGTGGGGCTTGGGTTTCCCAAAGGCGGGGTTTTGCCCCCTAATGGGGGGGTTTTAAAAGGCAAAAACAAAAATCTAAACCCCCAAAACTCTCCCAAAAAGGGGCCTAAAAAATAAAATCAAAAAATTTTCCTTTACTGAAAACATTTTTTTTCTAGAGGGAACCAAAAGGTCAGTTATTAATTTGTTCTAGATCTGCTAAGTATTAATGTAATTTCTTAGTTTTTTTTTTTTTTTGCTATCTAAACACTGTTTTGAGTATATGATATTCCTTTAAATGGTCATATCCTTATTATATGCAGTTCTGTGAGCAGTTATCATTAGATCTCATTCAACTTGGAATTTATTGCATACTCTTTCTTTGTCCTCTAGAAGAAAAATGCCTGCAGACGTGAAAACAAAAGCTGGGGATCTTACGCAGTATGGATTAGCCATGGCACTTTTAGTAGTTCAGTGTTATTAAGGTGCAATGGGGATAAATCTCATTTAGCCCTTTATGTAAAATTGTATGCCCGATATGTAACTTCAAGCGTATTATTGCTGTTGTCATGATATGTTACATACCATGTTGTGTTGTATTCTAATTTGTTGGGCGCCTGTTGGCCCTTATTTATTATGGGCTGGCAGGTTGCTGTCCAGAGGCCCCGCCATGCCCTTTCTGGGTCTCTGGGCACTATGAGATGGTGTTTCCTGGCCAAATTGCAGGAGGAGGTGCTAGTATTAATGTGGCCCAAGGTAAAACTCTATCCTGATATAGTGGTGTGTGTTATGGTAGTAGGCGCAAAAAGAAAGGTGTATTAGTGCCTAGTGGAGTGTGTGCAGTGTAGCTGGATTAGGTGCCTTTACGAGGTTGTCCCACAATAGACATTTGTCACCTATACACAGGATAGATGATAAATCTCTGATCACTGGGGGTTCCATCATTGGGATCCCCACAGCTCACCTGCTTATTATCACTCACAATACTCTGGACTAGCTTTTCAGCCTTCCTCTGACATTGCAGATCTCTGGATTCCAGTAGCCACTTAAATACCCAAATGCACAGCTTCTATCAGGCTTCCTGTAAAATGCTTTTATCCTGAACCAACTGGCATGTTCCTTAGTGGCTGGACCCAGACCTACTCAACTTGCCATACTTAAAGGAATTCTCTCACCACTTTGGTTGTTCCACTTTCTCTCAGCCTTTTCAATTGCCAGACAGAGGCGTGTTAACACTGTGCTCGAGGGCATCTTCAGTCTGCCGGTGTCATCACGCCCACAGGCATACCATGCTTCCTCCCAATAGAAAGATTGTTTTAAAGCATTAGAGTATAGATGAATAATGCTCAGCATCCTGATGAAAAAAATCAGCTGTCGGTCTCATTTGGAGTTGTGCAGGAAGCACACATAGATTGTGAGCACATCTACTCTCCTGTAGTCTAAAAGTGCAGGAGCCAACAGGAGAAATACATGTGCTGATGGCCGGGGTTTGCTGAAGAGGAGCGAGACAGCCTAGCTTGAGATGTGCATTAGATTTGTTAACATTACTTATCAGTACATTCAGGGCTGGGACTATGAGTAGACGTAGCTAGGCGACTGCCTAGGGCGCCACCTCATCCCAGGCAGAAAAAGGGGTGCAAAGAGGCATGGAGTGGGCTCAATTTGCCATAGAGGGACACTATCTTCCCAGGCAGAAAAGGGAATGCAAAGAGGCATAGAGTGGGCTTAATTTTCCATGAGGGCCGCTATATGCCTTATTTGCCTAGGGCACCAGAATACCTTGTCCCAGTCCTGAGCACATCTATTTCTCATGTCCACTCGTATACTCTAAGACTACAGGAGAAATAGTTGTGCTAACAATCACAGCTCTATATAAGACTAACAACTGATTTGTTCTTGCGTATGCTAAAACCCCCCAAAAATATGAAAGCATAGTTTTATAGATCAAAGCAGGGGAAATAAAATCTTCCTGCTACAATATATAATGTGGGGGTTGAATCTAACATAGAAAAGAATAGGGCAGACAGTCTATACAATGTTGATGTTAACAAATGGATCAGGGCTACTGCGCATGCCCTAATTCATTTCACAAGCCGAGGAGGAGAAAGGTAAAGAATGGTCAGAAAGGGGGATAGGGAACATTCGCTAGAATGTGCGCTCCCGAGATTGCAACCTGAGGGAGAGGCAAAGATGATGCAGCAGCTCCGGAAGCCAATGGGTTCGAAGGGGGCAGGAAACTGACCATGCAGGACAGAAAGTACACTATGGAGCCAGAAGGTATTGAAATTCAGCAAAACTATGACATTTTCTTAAAAGACTGACATTAAAAACTTGTTTATATTTATGGTCCCCATTTTTAGAGATATGATTGTTGTAGTGAGAAAATCCTTTTAAGGCTCTTCAGGTGGTAAATTCTTAAAGAGGTAACCCCAGAGAAATGTATCACCTATCCTCACGACAGGTGATAAATGTCTTATCATTGTGGGTCCTATCACTGTTATCCCCATCAATCACTAAAATGCGGGTTCCAAGTCCCATCCTTTTTCAGGAAGTTTTTAAACAGAGCAGTGGTTAAACATGTACTGCTGATCCAATCAAAGGTAGCTGAGCAGCATACTTTAAGAATGTCTTCATCTCATAGGCTAGAAAGGGGTTAAATGTCTATGGTGGAACCTCTTTAATAGCCTACAGCCTGAAAAGGCTTAAAGGGGTATTTCCATCATACCAAATGCTGGTGGAAGGGCCAATTATTGTAACGTAAGCAATTTTCAAAATGCATGTTATTACAAAATATGTTTGCTTTACCTAACACACCCCTTCAACTTGCTATCTTGTGTCCTTGGTTACCAACCAACATTGTGTGCTGTGAACTGTTATAATAGCAGTATCAGGAGTGTACAGGCAAGCGGTGTGCTGAAGTTATTGCAGTGCCACTTATCAGTACTGCCCAATTTTTAAAGCAAAGAGTAGCAGGGCTGGGAGTAAACTGAGATAATGCTGTATTACTGCCCATAACTGAAAACACACAGTGGTGGTCGGTAACCAAGGAGACTAGAGAGCATGTTGAAGGAGCAAAAAAAAGACTTGTATTTGGTAAAGCGTGTAAATGTTTTAACATGCGTTTTGAAAATTGCTTACTTTACAGTAATTGATCCTTCTAGCAGCACTTTCTGTTATGGGAATACCTCTTTAAGTATTTAAGTATGGTGAGTCAAGTATGTCCAAATTCATCCACCAAGGAGTGTGCCAGTTAGTTAGTGCCAGGTTAAAAGCATTAGACTTGAAGTTTGAGAGATGTTGTGCATTAGAGACTTCTAAGTGCCTATTGAAACTATATTTTCAGAGGAATTCTACAAAGCTAGGCCAGATAATTGTTATCAAAGATAAGTCCATAAGTCTGGGAAATACTGTTAGAATCTGGGAGCCATTGCTGATAGTAAAGGCTAAAGAGGCACCAGCCCAAATATAGATGCAGCAGATAACTAACATGGGCTGCTTAGAGACCAAGGGATAGTGCAAGAGACTGACTACCATGAAGTCCAACTTGAGGCTATGTCAATATCCAACTGCTCTAAAAATTTTCTTCATTTTGCATTTCCGTACAATAGTTTATTAAGTTATGACTTATTAATTTTTCTGTACAGCTTCACAATAATTGGGGGCTTATACCATGTGCCTAAAGGGGTTCTAAATGGGTATTGGCACATACAGTGTAAGGCAGAGGTTGAGACTCTCACCACAATAGGAAGAGAAAAGAAGAAATAATGTAAACTTAATACAAGTCAGATCCCATTGCAGGCCACATTGATGTGGGTGTGTCAGCCTTACATATGATGTCACCAACTTGCTTGTCAATTCTTAGGCAACGTTTACATGTAGTTTTGCCTATGTACTGTAATTCACGTGCACATACACACACAAAGCTTTATAAGTGAAGCCTTTTGATTTACAGTTAACACGCAGCATCATTTTTTTTTCCGTCTGATTTTTTTTATTTTCATTCTTTTCATTTGTCACTACCCTGTCCTATCTAGTCATCTTTATCTAGACCTATGAGCAGAACAATAGATCTGTCAATCTGTCATTCCAATCCTCCACCTACTATTATAATGGGATTATTGTACAGATGGCAGATTCCCCTTACAGTAGCAAAAGGCTTATGGGAAAAGAGCTGGAACTCTTCAGTGCCCTATATTGCATGTAGCAATCCTAAAGTCACTGAGCCTTGCAATGTGAAAGAGATTCATGCCATGCCAGTTTTGTTAATCTACATACAGCTGTTTCAGGCTGTTTCCCCTCATCAGTAAACCTTTCTAGAAGGCTAGGTGAGAGACATTGAATGTGGCTCAAAAGGGCTGAGATATGTCCTTAGGGAGAAGCACCATGTTGGGGTGTGGATACTTAATGCTTTTATGCGCCACTAATATTTAAATATTCTAAAAGGCTTTTAAAGAATGCTACATCTAATAGAAGGTGCTGAAGAGTATCAGCTCTTTTCTCATAAGCCTTTCAGAATATCTAAATTGTTACAGGTGCACCCAAACCCCCAGCTCTTCTGATGCCCCTGTGAGTGGCGCCACAACCTACATGCCAGGACACAGACGCACTCGCAGTTCGGGCCCTCGCTCTGCTTAGTCACCTCTCCTCGTTCCTGTACTGTCCCTCCTGGCCGGCATGCGCACCCCTGCTCTCTAGGGCATGCGCACACTGGCTCCGTGAAATTTAAAGCGTCATCGTGCTGGAAATTGGGTAATTGCCCTATATTACCCACTATTCCCCTGTCCTCCCTGCCGAATCTTTAGTGCCCTTAGCCTATTGAAAAGTGTTTCCTGAGTGGCCTTTACCATGTACCAGCCTTCCTTGCCTCTGTCCCTTGACTGTCCTGACCTTCCTGTCTGTCCCTGACTAGAAGCTTTCTCTGCGATTCTTTACTGCGCTACGCCACAGCCGCCACCACACAATTGGGGACGGGGGTAGCGCCCAGGGGATTGTCTGGCGCAGCAAGCCACCCGCTTGTGGCGGGCTCTGGTGAAAATCAACGGGCCCTTTTTAACTTCGCTCCCTGGCGCAGCTAACACCACGCTTGCAGTGGCCAGGGATCCACTACTTGGGGTCCTTTCTAAAATTTGTGGAGTGAAAAGGGCATTAAGGGCTACATTATGAAAACTGTCGGGGGTCTAAGACTTTCTTGTTTCTCAAGCAACCAAACAGACCCCCTTTCATTTTTTCAGCGCACAAATCTGAAGTAAAGGGGGAGTTTCGTTTGGTTGCTATGGGAAACAAAGATGCTTAGACCAAGAGAGTTTTCCTACACCCCCCAAAAATCCCACACACCAACAGGTGTTTCCCTCTATGAGATACAAAACCCCTTTTAAACCACACTCAAACCTCACTTCGCTAGCCAATAATTTTCTACTCTACACTGATGAGGGGCAAAATTTCCCAAAAAAGTTTTAGCTGGGGAACAAACTGGCATGGCTTTAAGCCTTTTCGCATTGCAAGGTTTAGTGACTTTAGAAAAGCTGCATCCAATAAGGCACTGAAGAGTTCCAGCTCTTTCCCATAAGCCTTTTTGATTTTTTAACGTTAGTGAGCAAAAGGTATTAAAAACTTCACACACCCAAAATGGGGTTTTCCCCCTAACAAATATTTACCCCTTTGAGTCTTACTGTAGCAGAAATTCAAAATTGTTTGTTCCATCCCACAGCTTTTATGGTCACGCTAAAAAAGGCAATTTGTATTTAACTTGTAAATGCATATTTCTGTAAAATAATATTCAAGGAAAACATTTTTTTTAAAAGTTTTTTTGGCATCTTTTAAGTATAAAATACTCCGTTTTAGATGGAATGTCTCTTTAAAGAGGAGCTTACACATTGCTAGTCAATACATAAACTTCAAAGCAAGCAACAGGATTGGACTTGCCCACAGTATACCTAGAATATGTAATCCGCACTAGAATAATTCTTTGTTTGGCTTTTTGCCACGTAAATGGGCCCCTTAAAATGTGAATGCCTCTTGAATTACTCGCACAAATGAGACTTGTACTCATGACCCATTAAGAGGGTGAAATCATCACACGTGAATAAAAGTGCTTTTTAAGCACTTTTCGCACGCATGGCCAGAAAAAATTAGTTATATAACAAAAAGGAGAGGAGGGGTAAAGCCTTACTTGTGTGTTTCACACATAGCTGGAACTAGACGAGGTATGAAGCTCAGGTACATTTAACTCACAAGGTGTCATGTCGAAAGAAAAGCTTTGAATCCTGTCTGTGGTGAGCATGTCTGGGGGATATACTATGATACCTGCTTACATAAGGACAGCTTATTAGTTACTCTAAAAACATCTGGATGTTTTATCTCCTGGAGTCTTGTTCCTATAATTTGTGAGAAAATGAAAATCTGAAACGATTAAAGCATGCTTTATGTTTTTTAGGTACCGGGTGATTCTAACTAATAATACAACGTAATAATTTATGTATGTGTAAATACTCCCCAGAATGGCGGAATCATGATTTATTATTTACATAGAAATGAATAAAAATAGACCTGCGGATAATGATAATCGGATTTCTGGAATAATGTATTTTGTTTTATAGGAACAGATTAATTGGTCCCTTTGTTTAGAATAAATTGTTGCTGTATCAGGATAGTTTAAGGACGGATGAGAAAAGTTGTACAAGTCAGAGACCATGCACTTGTTTGTTGGCAGCAGTTGCACCAAATCTAGACTGGGCAGATTTCTTAGCATTATCTGCATGCAAAGGAATACATTATTGATAAACATTATAAAACTTATAATTTAAAGAGGTAAAAATAAAGTAGCAAAGGTAGGTTAATTTTTTTTTTCCTTGCAAAACTTTTAAATAGCATGTTCATTTAAACAATGACATGCAGTTTGTAAACTGAGATTGAAAAGAAATATAGGTTCATCGATTAAATTTTATTTTCAGTGAACAATTTACTTTGGGTTTCAGAACCACATAGGCAATTTTATACGATGCTGTAATGTGACTCGTGGGCCCAATGAGGTATTTATGTTCTGGTTTGTCTTGTTCATGTAATAAGTTCATGTTGAATAGACACTGCACCTTGCTGTGTATTAAGCAATTTATAGCCAGACAGCATCTAGGCCACTGAGAGCAGTACTGACAGAACTGCCATGATGGTGGTCCTGATTAGAGGCACAGCCATAAAGAAAGCAGAGTTACTTGGACCCTTTGTCAGTAGTATAATGCTGTACCGTGTTAGCCATAGAAAGTAGTAGAATAGTGAAGAAATCGGCGATACCTTTAGAGGCTAACTGAGTATATTTGGATAGTAGATCTTTCGAGAGGACTACTCTCTTCTTCAAGGACGATGTTTAATAAGCAACAAACTGAAAATTCACAGACTTTTTATACACACAAGACATGGATCTTCAAGGATCCTTAGAAATTCCATAAAAATAACAAAATGCGAAATATAGGTAGAGCAGTTTATTTTACCACCTGACAAGAATAAACAGTCTGGAAACGGAGGCATGACGGAAGAGATCAGCTAAAGTATTTCTCTATCTTTATATCAATCAGGTGGAGATTTTGTTGCACTCACAGTTCACACATAGCTTGACATGAAGCTGCATGAAAATTTAAACCCATTTTGCAGAGTTTAAATTTTTTGCATTACTTTTATATTCCCATTCCGTTCCTCTCCCTCGAGTCTTAAAATCTCCCATTTAAGACGTACCTGCAAATCTTCCATGGAATGATGGTTTCTCCAGAGAAATGTGCGGCCCTGGCAGATCAAGTTCTGTTGTGGTTAATGGTGAATCTGTTGAATTCAATACGCTGGACTGAGGTCCCTCTGCCCTGTTTTCCCCCACATAGAGGCCCTGTGGTAGGACATTGCATACACCATAACAGATACACCCCATTGCTAGAACTGCAGGAAGAATGTCCCCCTAATTCTGTGCACACCTGCTGTGACTGTGGGGACAGGTACACTGTCAGCAGTGTGGATGTGTCTGCAGGTACTTGGCACCTGTTCTGCAGGCAGGGTGGGTGGCCTTTTTCAGTTGGCCTTCAGAGCGCTCCGGACAATAAAGCATCCCGCAGGGTTGGTGGTTGACCGAAAGGAGAGGAAGGGGGACTGGAATATTGTCCTTGATTCTGTTGTCCCTAGTAGCACAGGTTTCGGGAAGTTCCTTGGCAATCTTTCGTAGGATCTCCAGCTTGTGGGTTGTAGATTGACAACTAGGAAACACTCGGTCTTCCCTTCTGGTCTCTTTGTATGTGTGACCAGACTGTCTCTTTGATGGCGCCGCTTTGCTGATTTGGTTTGTCAGTCAATTTTTGGTCTGTATCCCATGTTTGAGAAATTTTGTCCTCAGATCCAGAAGGTGCTTTCCAGTCTGCTTTGTCGAGCAAATACATTGTACCGTATAGGCCTGGCTATATATAGACAGTTGTGGTGTGCTTGGGGTGGAAGCTGTCATTTCCTTGAGGTAGGCCGGTCTGTCTGTCGGTTTGTGGTATACTGATGTGAGTAGGCCGTGGTCTTTGATGTGTAATTGGTATATCCAAAAGTAGTATCCAGAAAGGGTACTGATCTGCCAGTGGCCGCACATTCTCAGGAGACTAATCTGTCATGAAGATTTGCAGGTAACGGTATTAATGGGAGATTTTAAGATTTTACTTTTGGAGAAGACCTGTATCTACAGCAAATGGGAACTTCCATGGGGTCCAGATGTGCGCCCCAATATGGCAAAATCTCCTTATGGCGGCACTGGAAGGAGCATATTTATTCAAACATGCTACACCAAACCCATACGTACTCCGTATAATTGAGAATGATGGATCATTGTCCTCTGACTGCGGGCGAGGAGGCCCTAATTCATTCCATAATGACTTCAATATCTTTCACCCCACATTAACCTTAAACGTACCTATTCAGCCAGCAAAATCCACGTTCTGGCTACTACAATACACAACAAAGACCACCGGCTACACACATCAGTATACACAAACCGACAGACAGAACGACTACCTCAGGAATTGACAGCTTCCAACCCCCAAGCGCACAAAAACAGTCTATTATATACAGCCAGGCTATACAGTACAATCTATTTGCTCCGACAAAGCAGAACCAGGACAACACCTTCTGGTCTGAGGACAAAATTTCTTCAAACTTGATACAGAACAAAAAAATTTTCTTTTTTTGGGGGAACTGACAACCAAATCAGCAAAGCGGCCCCCATCACAAGACCGTCCTGCTCACATACAAAGGGACCGCAGAAGGAAGAGAACGAGTGCCCCTAGTTGTACCTACAACCCACAGCTGGAGATCCTACGAAAGATTTCCAAGGAACTTAAACCTGTGCTACCTAGGGACAGCAGACTCAAAGACATTATCTCCAGTCCCCCCTCTCCTCTCCATTCGCAACCACCAAACCTGCGGCGCATTAGTGTCCGAGCGCTCTGAAGGCACCCAAACTGAAAATGGCACCTCATCCTGCCCTGCAGAACAGGTGTCAAGACCTGCAGACACATCCACACTGCGACAGTGTGACCTGTCCCCACAGTCCCACATGTGCACAGAATTAGGGGACATTTCCTGCGAGGTCTAGCAATTGTGGTGTATCTGATTATGTTATAAGTATGTAGAATAATTACGGATCACATCCCGTCACGCCTCACAAGTTCCCAGACTGCTTAATTCTTGACAGGTCTGTAAATAACTGCTCCACCGTCTATTTCGCATTTTGGTTATTTTTAAGAATTCTAAGATCTTTGAAGAACCATGTCTTGTGTGTATAAAAAGTCTGTGTGTATTTCAGTTTGGGTTTGTATAACATCGTCCCTGAGAATAACTAGTGCCTTCTCGAAAGCTCACTATCAAATATACTCAGTTAGCCTCTAAAAGGTATCGCCTGATTTCTTCACTATTGGACACTTTGTCTGCAGGGGACTAAATTACCATTTGTAACATACGATGTGATGAGTTTAAATTACACATTATAGTAGGTGCCCTATTATAGATTGTGGATTGGACCCACAAACTAAGACTTGAGGCTGTTGTCCAGGTGAACTACCAACATTTGACCCTGCCTGATAGTGCAGCATAACCCCCTATAATTGAAGATATGCCCCTGGCGATCAGACACCCCTTGAACCCTGGGTATGCGCTGCTTGTTTAACATTTTGCTCAGGCAGCATGATGACTTTATATCATCACTCTGCCTATGCCAGGCTTAACTGACAGAAGTCAGCCTTAACTAATAGTACCTACCTATAAGGGGCTTATTTACCTGGAGCCTATCCACCTATCTACAATAGGTCTACCCACCTACCTAGGGTTTTCCTATCTTCCTAGGGACTCCCTACCTACAAGGGGCTACTTACTTATGCCTATCTACCTATCTCATTGAGACTCCCTAGTTTTGCAGATATAAATAAACAATACCCATTCCAAAATGAGCCATAAAAATAGGGAAGACCCTGTCATTTCAGGTAACAACTACCATTCAGCTGCTTGTTCACATTCATGGGTGATAATTAAATTAAACAGGAAATCCAATACACTTCTTTCAATAGTCCTATTCACTCCACAATGGTCTCATTAACCTGGGGACTACCTACCTTTATGGAGCCAATCTACCTACCTGGGACCTATCTAATTGTGGATTACATCTCTACCTTGGGCCTTGGCTTCCCACCTACCTGTAGTCTTGCCTGCCTACCTACCTGGTTATTGCCTACCTACCTACCTACCTACCTACCTACCTACCTAGGGCCTCCCTAAGGCTTTTCCTGCCTACCTACCTGCCTGGATCTTTGCTCGCTTTCCTACTGGGGCCTTGCCTGGCTGCCTACCTGGAGCCTACCTGTTTACCCACAAGGGGGCATACTTATCTATGGTCCTGCCTACCTACCCTCCTACCTTGGATATTGCCTACGTACCTGCCTTGATCCCTGTCCTCCTACCTATCTTTTACCTGGGTCCGATGCTGATCAGTGTTTCTGAATTTTACAGGTTTCCTCTTTGGAACACATCAGACTTGTTGTACTATATGTGTTGGATCTATTATGGTTTTTTAAAATGGTCAACGAGGGATATTTATGGGGAGTGTTTATTTAAATGAAGTGTTTTTATGTGTTGTTTTTTTCCAGTGTTAGTAATAAAGGTGGCAGATACAACTCTATTACTACCGCTGGGACCTGGTGGCAGCCAGTTTTTTGAAGCCCAAGGCTGATACTACCCCCCTCTCACTATTACTCCAGTTCCCAATAAATCAGAGGTACTGGCAAGAGCCAGATTACCATCAGAAGCAGACCGTCCAGGGCCCAATATTTATGGACTTTCCCATTCTGATAGTATCAGCCTGCATCTGTTGGTTTTTCCATGGCTGATTCTAAAAAATGGCTGGGGGCCTCATGTAATTTTATTATTATTATTTATTGAACATCTGCAAATAGACTGTCGGGGACTCTGTCAGGGTTGCTCTTATCTATCCCTGGCTCACCCTGCCTAAGCACAGAAGGGCAACTCTGCGCTGGAACCTTTCCCTGACCAAACCCTGGTAGAACAGATAGCAAACAGAAGGATCACAAACAGGGCACAGAAAAAAAGAAAACAAATAGAAGCAGTGTCAGACAAGCCGGGTCAAACCAGGAGAGAACACAGTACCAAATCAGAATGTAGGAAAGTAACCAAGATAGGAGCTGAAGTCTAGGACCAGACAAACACAACAGTAACAGAAACAATAGTCAGGACACAGAGTAATCACAGGCACAAGATGAAGAACTGGACCATTTTTAATACCCCGCCCCAGCCATGGATAGGCCCAAGTGCTTAACCCATTAGGCACCTGATACTGGAGCTTCCATGGTCCCCCTAACCCTATGGAAACCTGGCTGAGGCTGCAAACCTTAATGGGATGGTAGCACAATGCTAACTTAGACATTAATCTCTGATTAATAAATAATTAAAAGAAAATGAAATGGTATCCCACCCTTTTTTCATAAGCAACCAGGTGGAACTGCCAGCTGCAGTATACCATCCCCAAGATGAAGAAGGTTGTAATGGATCATTTTTGGGGTGACAAAAAACACCACTGCTGACACAAAAGCTCCACGCTAGCAATGACAGAGCATCGCCGGACATCTCAATACTTACACTGAAAAAAAATGGGGTAGAAGAAACACACTGCGACACAGAAATTAAAAAACAATTAATTTCAATAAACACTTACTGACACCACCGGGCCTTCGGTGACCATGTTTATTTAAGAAATAGATTCGATGCTGGTCTTGATGAAGTCAATGATATCTGTAGAAAAAACAGAACACTACGAACTGCATGAAAGTACTAATGTTCCATCCCCATGCATCCCTTGAAGTTCATCCTGATGGCTGAACTTCGTGGGGGTACAATGAATAAAATGTTCTACGGGGAGTACAAGTCATAGCACAATCTCCAGATGGGTTGTAAGTGTGGGGCCTCCATCTATGACATTCATATACCATAATGGGGGGGATTTTTTTGGTGGCGCATGGATTATGTGTTGCTTTTGTGACAATAGCGACAAGCCTTTTGCCCATATGCCTTATCATGACATATAGATGGGTATCACTGCTCTGTAAAGTGTAGCTCCCACTCTTGTGGGCGCAGTACTCCTCATGCATTACATGTTACCATGGCAACATATCCCTTTGCAGTGGCCAAGCAATTATACCCTTGATCTTATCTTACTGAGAGAATCTGGTTAGTTTTTTATTGTGATACCTCCACTGTATGACAATCTAGTGATGTCAAGGACAAGATAGTTGAGAGGCAATGCAGCACAGAAATGTAATTATGCGTGATTATTTTATTAATATGTGATTACATTTTACTATTTCATAGGTTGGTGAGTCCATTTTCAAGAACACACATAGGATCACATGTATCACAAAAACTGTCATGGTCTTAAGACGTTTCTTTGTTCCCATAGTAGCTAATCAAAGTTCCCCTTGACATTCATCTAGTGCTCTGAAGAATGAAACGGGGCTCTGATTGGTTGCTATTGACAACAAAGATAATCTTAGACCAAGACATTTTCATAATACATGTGCCCAGAGTACCTAAGGCAGTATCATAATTTATAAAGTCATGTGTGAAAACATCCCATCAGTTTTTCAAAGGCCATGAACTTTATAGTATTAGACAATATCTCAGTGCTTTTATATTCTGTGATAAATAATGTCCCTGTGCCAGATGGATCAGAAATCAGTAGTCAAGACATAACCTATACGTGTGGTCAACAGAGTGGCCTAAGCGTGGCCACAAGCAGTGTATTCCATCCTTACAACCAAAACAATAGTCACCGATGTAAACAACGGATTTGTCATTACAGTATTTTTCTTTATAAGTTTATAGCAGTTATGACATTAATCTAAACTAGCTTTGCACAGTGTGAACATCTAGTGAACTAATATTTTCAAATCCATTTACTGTCACTGTATGAGAACATTGCCAAAATAAGATATTGGCAACTGTGGGGAAGGCAGAGCAGATTTGAGGTACCCACACATTATTTTAAAACTGTTAAAAACCGAAACCAAGTTCTCTGGGTAAATGTACCAGCAAATAATCATTTTAGACGACCAATGACACACCATAATCATCTGAAACAAAATTATCTGTGTCAATTTTCGGCTGATAGTCAGATGAAACATCTCCCATTAAGGAAAGATCCTTTCTCCATGAATTCTCTTTCTGGAAAGATAATGCCAAAATATTTCTAGAAAAAACGTTCCTTCTTCCATGTCATTGAACATGAACTTTTGCCGCTATTATGGACTGCAATGTACAAGGTGTGACAGGGCAACTACAAGTAGTTACCTATTTCTGCCACTTAGGTGGAAGCGATACCCCAGTTTCTCTATTGCAACAAACACGCCACCAAGGTTACCTGGCCTTGGTGGGATAAGAACCCATCCATTTATGCTGTCAGTCACAGTGTGCGGTTGGCAGCCGTCTATAGCTATTTCTGGGTCGGCTCTTATTGGGATTAGGCAATGTGTTGGGTGGGGTCTATTCCCCGTGTTTCCAGCACATTTTTTTTGGCATGGCCTTGGGGGCCTATAAAAGCCTGGTGCTCCAGGTAATCAGGGAGCGTGGTCTGCTATTGCAAGGGTGGAGCAGCAGTGGAGCAAGGTGAAGGGCTTTTTGCCCCCAGAGGCTTAGGAGAAGCTGAACGTGATAAGAGAGCGGGCAAGCCAAGAGGTTGTGGTGCTGTGCAGTAGCACAGAGCCCTGGTAGTTGAGGCTAAACATGGAAGTTTCTTAGTGGCCTGACGGCCGGGAGGTTTTTGTTTATCCTGTGTACTGCTGTACATTTAATACTGTGCCTGGAAAAATAAAACTGGCTGAAGCCAGATGGAAACTGAAACCTGTGTCGGAGTGCCATCCGTCTTACGAAAAGCGGCGATCCCGGAGTTAAGAAATCCCAGGCGGTCCAGATGGGGCTGGGACGAGTGTGAGTCCTACAAAGGATATTCCTGTAAAACAATTTTGCACTAGATGATCATTTGTTCATTTGTTGTTCAGCCAACAACCTACTTCTAACTAATATGCATGGCCATCTTTATAGAAAAACAAAAAAAACAAGATCAGCACTTCAAAAACAATTACACACAAATTGGTGCAGCTGGCATGGGGCCCTGGCCAAAGCAATGCAAACAAAAAAAAAAATCAGCGGGAATTCCCCAAAATGTTTAAGAGACAAAAAAAACAATGAATATAGGAATTATTTAAAAGTGATTTTGCTACATTTGGATGCTTTACAATTGATTTTTTTGGAGCAAATTTTTGATAAAAAAAACCATAAAAGCCCCAAATTTCCAAAACCTGCAAGGTGACCTCAGTTCAGCATTCTCACATCACCATCTAAGCAGTTGAGTAGGGAATTAAAAAGTATGAGGGGGCCCCGAGACCCCAAAAATTGGGTTTTAAACCTCTTTTCCGCTGAAACCCCTATTTTTTTTGGGCCCACTTTCCCTTTTTTTTTCCTCCCTTTTTCAAGAGCCATAACTTTTTTATTCTTACATCTACATTGCTGTATGGGGGCTTGTTTTTTGGGGGGACAATATTACACTTTTTAATGTAAATTTTGGGCCCTGAAACCATTAATGTATGGGAACCCCTCCAAAAATTTTGGGTTGTAATGGGAAAAAAACATAAATGCATCATTTTTGTGATGGTTTTATATTTATGGAGTTTACAGTTCGGTATAAATGATATGTTATCTGTATTTTGCGGGTCAGTGTGTTTTAAGTGATGCCAAATGTGTAAAGTTTTCATTATATTTTAGTACTTTTAAATAGATAAAAACATTCTCTATATTTTTTAATTTGTACTGCAGTGGCCTTTTCTGCAACCAATAACTGTTTTGTTTTTCCATCTATAGACCTGAGTGAGTGCTCATATTTTGCAGGCTCGTTGTAGTTTTTATTAGTATAGCTTTTATTAGTAACAGTTTGGGACACATGTTACTTTTTGATCAGTTTTTGATCCAATTTTTTTGGTATTTGTATTCACTGTAGGGGAAAATAAAAATTTATTTTTTAATAGTTTTGAATTTTTATAAACACAAAAAAATATCAATTAGGTAAAAACCGTTTTTTTAAAAAAATTTTTTTCATTTGAAAAAAGGGGACAAGGGCGTGTTTTAAACCACTAATTATTTTTTTCTTTTTACCCCTAGGTGGTACTTGACCATTAGGGGATGGGATAGCATATACACCATTCTGCATTATATAGCTG
Source organism: Phyllomedusa bahiana (assembly GCA_025379985.1). Taxonomy (NCBI): domain Eukaryota; kingdom Metazoa; phylum Chordata; class Amphibia; order Anura; family Hylidae; genus Phyllomedusa; species Phyllomedusa bahiana. The sequence goes on from JAODAL010023716.1 coordinate 58,255, forward strand.
ATGCAGAAAGATGTACCAATATGGCCCCCAAATGGCAAGGTGTTGAATTGGGAGTAGTGACATGGCAGTAGGGAAAAGTTTTCATTGGGCTTCGGGTTTGTTAGGGGAAAAACTGCTTGGCACCCCACAATTTTGTCACAGTGGGACTGATTGGGCAAAAAATGGGGGGAAAGGCACTCCCCTGTGTTAAACAGCGGGGGATCGTTTACCGCTGACAGCCCAAATGAACAGCCAGCTACCCCCCGAATGGAGCGTGAGGTTTTGATCCATTGCCCCCTTTTTTTGACACTATGCGCCCTTTTGTCTAATGTAGAAAGGGGTTTTTAAAACTTTTTCCCAAAATATTCTTGAAGCCAATTTTGGGGAACAGGTTTTGTTTTTTTTTCCAAAAATATGATTGAAACCCCAAAATTTTCGTTCTACCATATCTGTGTATTTCAACTGCTAACTCATAAAATCAGACTGTGGCCACCAGTCAGAACAATATCAATATAGTTGTATTGATATTGTCCTGACTGGTAGCCACAGTCTGTTTTTATTTAAATGGTTGTTCCCACAAAGCAAAGTCCACTGCACAGGTTGGCTCTCAGCTAACTGCGAACTGACCGTACATGAAAATGAGTCCGTCGTCTGAATTCACTTTTATGGGAGTTCCTGAATGTAGCTGAGCGCACACGTTCCCATAGAAGTTAATGAGAAAAACGGCCGCAAGACCTGCCCTCCTTATTTTCATGCACGGTCGGCTCGCAGCTAGATGAGAGCTGACCTGGCATAACATTGTATATCAATTTTTATAGTACATATTTTTAAGAAATGCAAAAATCTATTTTATGGTAAAAGTTTACATAAAACACTCTTGAATGGATCAATCCATTATTGTAGACTCCAGTGGGAGAAGTATGTATGGATATACTCAGAATTACCTCTGTACATACAGCATCTGATGAAGAATTTTAATTTTTTTTATTGTCATATTTTTTTCAAAATCTAGAATCTAGAATCCCAACTGTTGCACATTTAGATAAAAAGTTTACCCTCACCAAAAAATTTTAAATGTAAGAAAAAAAAACAGGGTTTTGATAACGTGGGGGTTTTTTGATGTTCCTAAAGCAATAAGCACTCAGAAGGTTCTTTTTTAACTTTAAATAGTAAGGGCACCCAAAAAAACATTTTTATTAAAAAAATTTTGCCCGAAGAATGGCCCCCGGTCAGAAAGCATTGATCTGTGGGCCCGCGAAGTCCCCTAAATTTCATAGATACGTTAGTACAGAATTGTGTTGGTTAGTGGGAGCTGATTATAATTAGCTTGTCAAGGGGAGGGAAAAAATTTAATAGAGGAGAAACTTGAATAAAACAAATTTTAAAAAAATTTATAAAGGGTTTAGAAGTCTGACAAAATATTTTTGGAAGGGTTTGAAACACAAAGGGTTTTTGGGGGGGAAAGTTTAAAAGCATGTCAACAAGATAAAAGGGTTTTGGGTTTTTTCAGAAGGGAAAAATTTGTATTATTTAAAACAAATTGTAAGGGGGATTAAAAGTTTTGGTCTTTTTTAGGACTGTATGCTTTAGTGAATAGTTCTTGATTTTTTATACAGTATATATATGTACAAAATTACATAAATATGTACATACGGGGCCGTACTTTTAAAGGGGGGGTTTTCTAACATTAAAATATGTTTAAAAAGTAAAAGGTGGGCGGGGTAAAGGAATAACAACTGGTACAGAGAGAGAAAAGGGTTCCCGACCGTGAAAGGTTTCAAATTTCAAGGGAGAAGGGAAAGGGGACAGAAAAGGGGAAAAGGAGAAAATGTTTGTGGGGGGGGGTGTATGGGGGTGGGGGGTTTTTGTGATTGTTGGTATTTGGGAGATGGGTTTTTTAAAGGTTTTTCTTTTTTTTTTGGGGTAGTGAAAGTGGAAGGGGGGTTGATGTGATGGGGCAGGGAGTTCCAGGTTATGACGGAAAACACAGGGAAAAGTCATGGAGATTGCAAAGGGGAGGTGAGGGAAGTTATTTAGAGATTAAGGCAGATATATGGAGGGTGTAGGTTATGGGGGGGGCCCTTTGTAGGTTTATGGTAAGTTAAATTTTAAAATGGGTTCGTGGACAATGGGTAGCCAGTGGAGGGATTGGCCCGAATAGAGAAACTAGAGGGAAAAAACAAGGCAGAGGTGGATCAGATAGGCACAGAGTTGAGGTTTCCCTTTGGGAGGGGGGGAAGATGCTATTGGGAGGCCCCAGGGGAAGGATGTTTCAGTAGGGTTTGGTGGGAAATGGGCTAGGGCATGGACCAGAAATTTTTTTTGCTCAAAAATTTAAGGAATTTAGCAGATTTGAGGAAAAAATTTTTTTTTCAGGCAGGGGAGGCAGGCAGAGGTTAAAGGGTTGGATCTGTGGTTTTTTTTGGGAAAAACGGGGAAAATAGGAAGAGCGATTTTCGTCGACTATGTCATCGGGTCGATAAAATCGATATCGTTTTAATTTTTCATGCTGATTTTCCGATAGTCCCATAATTTGATTAGCGCCCCCATTTACCATTTTAAAGGGCTATGGGGGAGGAACAAAACCCCTTTATTTCCCCTTTCACCCCAAAAAGGGGTGGAGAAGCTTGGGGAAATTTTAAAAATCCCACAACAGTAAAAAGGATAAGTGTAATCTTAGGAAAAACACTTAGGTTATAAAAATCACAGAAAAAAAATCACAGACCCATTCCATCCTGTCTTTTAAAACCCTCTGAAACCCCTTAAACCCGCATGACCCAAAAAAATTAAAAAAATGCAAAAAGGCCCGTTTGATTTTAAAACCCTCATTTTACCTTTTAAACTGGGCCCTTGACCCATCCCCGTCCTGGAAAAGCAGTATGACCTTAAAAAAGTTTTGACCCCCAGATTAAAAAAAAAAAAAAAAAGGGCCGGGAAAAAGGGGTCTTTCAAACCCCCAAATTTTTTGGGGGTGGAAACCCCCATGTCTTTGGGTTTTCTTTTTTTTGTATTAAAATTTTGGGGTTTTTCAATACAGGGATTGCCCAGCTATGTTAAAGATCTTGCAAAAAAAAGTCATTTTGCAATATGGTGTCCTTTAAAAAGTGTCCCAAAAAAACCTATTCCTGTTTTTGACAGCACCATCAACCCCTTTAGCCCAAACGGGCAATTGTGAAGAAACAAATGTCTGTTTGAAACCCCATTTTTTACAAATTTGGGCCCGTAGTATTTGTGCATTTCACAGCAACATCCCCCAAAAATTCAAAAAAATGGGCCCTTGGCCACTCTTGACAAAATTTTGGAAAAACAAGTGTCTGTTAGAAACCAAAATTTTTTACAAAAGGAACCCGTAGTATAGTGGGATTTAAAAAAAAAGCCCCCAAAAAATTTAAAACATGACCCCTTTAGCCCCCTTTGACAATTTTGAAGAAAAAAAAGTCTGTTAGAAAACCAAGTTTTTTTTTAAAAGGACCGTAGTATAGCTGCAAATTTACAGCAAAATGCCCCCAAAAAATTTAAAAAAAGACCCTTGAGCCACCTTTTTGACAAATTTTGGGAAAAACACATGGGCTGTTAGAAGCCCCATTTTTAGCATAGGGGCCTGTAGTTTTTGCTGCATTTCACAGCAGCATGACCCAAAAATTATAAAAATGACTTCTCGCCAAATGTTAAAAATTGTGGGGGGGAAAAAGCCACTTCCCGAAGCCCCAAATTTTTGTTTAAAGGACCTTTATTATAGCTGTTTCTCACAAAAAAATGCCCCAAAAAAATTTTTAAAAATGGAAATTCTAGCCCTGTTAAAATTGTTTAGGGAGAAATGTCATTTAGAAGTACTTTCTGTTTCCCAAAAGGGCCA